>CM042840.1:44483305-44537820 GCA_023653725.1 Bungarus multicinctus
TTGTCCGATGTATGTGGTGGGGCAGGATGTGCACAGGATTTCATATACTCCTTGGTTTTCTAACTCAATTTTGTCTTAGGGTTTCTTAGGATGGTGGATATTTTTCCATTTGTGCAGAATGCTGTTTTAATGTTGTGTTTTTGGAGGATCTTGCTGATTTTGTCTGAAGTGCCTTTTATATATGGGAGGAGGGCTTTGCCATTTTCTTGTTCTCTGTCTTGGATTTTGGTTGGGGTTTCTTTTTGGATTAGGTGAGTAATCTTCTTTCTTTGGAATCCACTATTTGCTTCAAACCCCCCCAACCCATACATGAAGGGAACTAACACCCACCATGAAGATGTGGCACGACTATGAATGCGAAGCCAAACAAAAAGATCACAGCTCACCAGCTCAAATCCCCCAGCAACTAAGACTAACCTGAATACAACCAAACCCCCACCGGAACAGAACACACCCCCAGCCAATGAGAACACAGCCAATCTCTAACCAATCAGAACACAGCCAAACCCCCAACCAATGAGAACACACCCCCACCCAATCAGAACACAGCCAAGCCCCCACCCAATCAAGTCACACCCCCACTAGCAGTTAAAAGGAAGAAGCAGCTGCAAGCTTACATTACTCCGAGAAGCACAAGGTCGAAGACACAAGCCTGAAGATGATGAATGAGACTTCATCGAAACGTCGCCTAGAAACTTCCAATTCTATGCGGGAGAAAACCCGAAGAACCAAAGATCCACATACAAATACCTGCGAAAACCTCAGAAAACAAATATATGTATGTATGGATGGATGGATATATGCATGTATATATATATATATGAGTTAGTTTGCCTCTGTAATACCTTGCATCTGTGTTTGTATTGCTTCTGTGATTATGACTTCTGGATTTTGTTGGTTCTGACTTCTGCTGCATGGTATTGTATACCTGCATCACACTGTATATTATTGTACATAAAGAAGTTTTTTCTATAGATGAATCCTGCTGAATTATTTACTTGTGTGCTGGTTGGATTGCTGCAAATCCTAATAGAGATGAATATGAATGGAAAAAGTATAATATGCCAAAAAGATAAATGTTTTAAATCAGAATGATACATAACAACTGTAATGAAATATGGAGGGGAAACAGTGCAGCTTTTGCTTGCAATTACAGCACACTATATTATTTTTAATCAGAACTGACTTTTTTTGGCACTGATAAAACATTCGGGGGGCAGGGAGGCGGAGCCTTGCAGATGGTTCCGCCCCAGGCGCCTGATGGACCCCTAGCGGTTCCAGATGGAGCTTGGGCCATTTCCTGAGACTCTGGCTCATAACTCAGCCGGAGACTTGGTGGCCACCTGGGACAGGTTGGCCACCGAGGCTCTGGACCGAGTTGTGTCTTTGTGACCTCTGACTCGGCACAGATCCCATCCAGCTCCGTGGTTTACGGAGGAGCTGAGGGAGATGGTGCCGGAAAAGACATCTGGAGAGTGCTTGGAGGGCCAGTCGCACTGAGTCTGACCGGACACAGGTGAGGTCCCATATTAGGACCTACCTTGTGGCAATAGAGGTGGCGAAGCATTTACATTTCTCCGCCCTTATTGCGTCGGCAGAAAATCGGCCTGCCGTTCTGTTTAGAGTGACCCGCTCCCTGTTTGAGCCGAGAGCGCGGGAGGAGCTCTTGCAGGCAGGGCAGAGGAGTTTTCCCGATTTCTGTACGATAAAATTGCTCAGATTTGGGGCGGGTTGGACTCCAGTTGGATGGTCCCAGGGGAGGTGTCCGGGGCAAGTCTTGAGACTGTTATCTGGGAGGAGTTTGACCCTGTGACCGCTGAGGGTGTGGACAGGTTGCTGGGGAGGCTGAATACCACCACATGTTTGTTGGACCCGTGCCCCTCCTGGTTGGTTTCTACCTCCAGGGACGTGACACGAGGCTGTCTCCAGGGGATTGTCAACGCTTCATTGAAAGAGGGATCGCTTCCTACTGCCTTGAAAATGGCGGTGGTGCGACCCCTCTTCAAGAAGCCTACCTTGGACCCAGCTGTTTTAAATAACTATCGTCCAGTCTCCAACCTCCCCTTTGTGGCGAAGGTTGTTGAGAGTGTGGTGGCGTGTCAGCTCCCTCAGTACCTGGAGGAAGCGACTTACCTCGATCCTTTCCAATCGGGCTTCAGGCCTGGGCACAGTACCGAAACAGCATTGGTCGCATTGGTTGATGATCTCTGGAAGGCCCGTGACAGGGGTTACTCCTCTGTCCTGGTCCTGTTAGATCTCTCGGCGGCTTTTGATACTATCGACCATAGTATCCTATTGCAGCGGTTGGAGGGGTTAGGAATTGGAGGAACCGTCTTACGGTGGTTCTCCTTCTTCTCTAACCGCTTGCAATTTGTGTTGACCGGGGGAAGAGGTCCACCCCTAGGCCCCTCGTTTGTGGGGTGCCTCAGGGGTCGGTCCTCTCCCCTCTTTTGTTCAACATTTATGTGAAGCCACTTGGGGAGATCATCCATGGTTTTGGGGTGCAGTGTCATCTCTATGCTGATGATACTCAACTTTACATCTCCACTCCAAACCACCCCAATGATGCTGTGGAGGCTATGTCCCGGTGCCTGGAGGCTGTGCGGATTTGGATGGGCGGAAACAGGTTTCAACTCAACCCTTCCAAGACTGAGTGGCTGTGGTTTCCGGCGGCCCGATATAGTCAGCTGACCCCGTCGCTGGCTATTGGGGGAGAGATCTTAACCCCCACAGAGAGGGCTCGCAATCTAAGCATCCTCCTGGATGCACGGCTGTCTTTAGAAGATCACATTACGGCCGTCTCCAGGGGGGCTTTTTATCAGGTTCGCCTGATTCGCCAGTTGCAGCCCTTTCTTGATTGGGACGCCTTACGCATGGTCACTCATGCCCTCATCACCTCCCGCCTGGAATACTGTAACGCTCTCTACATGGGGCTCCTTTGGGGAGCACCCGGAAGCTTCAACTGGTGCAAAATGCGGCCGCGCGGGTGGTTATGGGGGCGTCAAGAAACTCCCATGTGACGCCTCTTCTGCGTGAGCTGCATTGGTTGCCGGTGGCCTTCCGGGTTCGCTTTAAGGTTCTGGTTTTGACCTTTAAAGCAATCCATGGCATTGGACCAGGCTATTTGCAAGACCACATTCTGCCGGTAGTCTCCCACTGATCCGTGCGCTCCCACAGGGAGGGCCTCCTTCGGGTCCCGATGGAATCTATGTGCCGCCTGGTGACCCGAGGAACAGGGCCTTCTCTGTGGGGGCACCCACCCTCTGGAATGGGTTGCCTCCTGAGCTACATAAGACCGCTGACCTGAGAGCATTTAGACGTGCACTGAAAACTTGGCTCTTTGAGCAGGCTGGCCTGGGCTGATTTTAAATGAGAGTTTTAAAGTGTAATTTTAGATATTGGGGTTTTAAAATTTGGGGTTTTAAAATTTGGGGTTTTATATTGTAATTTATTGGGGTTGGGTATAAATTTTAGTAGCAGCCTGAATATATTTAATTTTCTTTTAACTTTTGTACAGTGTAGTGTGTTATAGTTGGCTGTACACTGCCCTGAGTCCTTCGGGAGAAGGGTGGTATATAAATGTGTTATAAATAAATAAATATTATGTAAGAAGTCTTATATAAAAATTTTATATAAGAATCATTATTTCTAATTATTTTGTGTTTCATTTTATAAATAGTGATGAAAAGTATAATATCACCTGTAGGCAGATAAAAATCTATCACTATATTTTCCTTATCTTTAAGCATCAAGTGTTTGGAGTGTGCATATATATTTTACTCAAAGATGAAAGCAATTATTATTCATTGGATGAACTGAATTAAATAATCATTCAGAATAATTTGAAAAACATTTTATTTTATTCATTTTTTGTTAATAGTGAAGACTCTGAGTTGAACATATAATCTGTCTTGATTTTGTGAAAAAAAAAGTTAAGAGCCGATATAATATAGTGGTTTAGGTCCTGAATTAAGCGTGGAGAGACTCCATTTCTAATACTTCCTTAGTTATAGTAACTATATGAGTGACCTTGGACCAATCATTTCTTCTTAGCCGTAATCAACATCTGATTTGACAATAAGCTTCTGTCTCTATCTTTCTGACTGTCTGACGCATTGAGATAATACAAAGTGAATGAACCTTACAGCAAAATGGATCAGATACCTAGAACAGCAAAAACACCAGTTCTTTTCAAATATACGGTAATGATATCACATCCTTCTATTCTGCCTTGAGAAGAAATATGTTAAATCACATATTTTGTATATGCAAGATATATTATAATATAACAAATTAGCTTAAAAAGAATTCTATGGTTTGTAAATAGAAAACTAACAGAAATTATAAATGCATTATTTTTGAGTCTTTTAAGGTGGCAGGAGTTGTTCTCCTATGAGCTGTTTAGAGCATCCAGTAGTGAGAGGTGCTTCAGTCTCTTCATTTATAAACTGGGCTTAATTTGTGGAATGCTCCTCCTCCACGGGACTCCTCCCAAGCGTCCCCCAGTTTTTGCTCAGCCTCATTGAGGATAGGCAGTGCTTTAGTTTCTTCCTTGGCCGAAACAGTAGAATACTTTAAAATTCAGGTTTGGAGATAGCTAATTCCTTCCTTAAGGCTCCTCTAACCTCTAGAAAGCAGAAGAGCTACTGACGATTGCCTTTTCCATCTGGCCGTCGAAACTTGCTCTCATCAGGAAGCATTCTCAACAACCTGGAGTGGTTGGAGGCTTTGGCTTTGAACCACACCTCCCACAACCACTAATTACAACCCTTGCCATAGCGATAGCCACGCCGCCATGGTCATAGGGTTTTGCTACCGGCGCGGTGGTTTTCTGCTCTAATGAGTCATATCGCTTTCCCCTTTTAGAATGCCACTTTGGGGTGGGGGGCATAAGCACCCGTTTTGCCCTTCCCTGCTACCTAAGTGTAAGGGGGAAGCCATCTGAGATGTATCCCTCACACAGGGGGAGATTTCTGCTGGAATTACCATGCACACCAAAAGTTAATGGCCGGGCACCATTGTGTTACTGCAGGCTGCGTGGCTGCGCTGAGTGCAAATCATTACTAGGCTGTGTGAGACAGTTTCCCTGAGTAGATGTTTCTCTTTTAGGAATCCAGGGAAATTTTGAACCCTCGTTTTTTTCATATTCATATTTTTCATATTCAAGGCCATCTGTTGAATATAATTAGTTGGCTTAACCCTCAAAGCCCAAACTATTTCAGCAGCACAACAGCGAGCACCAAGGCCTATGTCCGCCTATGCAGGGCAGCTGTTGCAGGCCAATTATTTCACTCCTTCTATCGTTCTGGCCTGATAGGCATTCTCAAATTTGGCTATTTTGGAATTTCAGTAAATTAGCTGTACCATTGACAATCCAAATACATATATGTCAAAATAATAGAACTTAGAAGGTCATCACACAGCCCATTACCCGGGTCGTTACAACACAGGAGGCTGATAGACACACAGCCAATACCTCAGCCACACATGTTCTTACGAAAAAGCCAGCCAATCTACAAACATCAACTCCATCAACCAATCAAGAAATGACAACATAGCCAACCTCCCCAACAGTATTTATAGAGAGACAGCACCTCCAATCATGCTTTGCTCGCACAAGCACGAAGCCGAAAGCATGAAGCCTGAAGATGGCGAGTGGGACCACGTCGAAACGTCGCCAAGATACTCTCAATCTTACATGGGAAAAGACCCGAACATGCCAAGAACAGCATACCTCTACCTGTGAAAATCTATGAAAACACACCCACACATATACACCCACCCACACATATATACATAAATTATTATTATTATTATTATTATTATTATTATTCTACACAAAAATGACAGTATACACAGTAAACGAAACTACTGTGCTGGGTTTCGTTTCACAATTCACTAGTCAAACACTTCCCAAGTGTTTAGGACTGTGTGATGTATCAGCGGATTATGCGAGCAGATCTCAGTAAGGTGGCTTTCTGCAGATGACTAATGGTGATCTTGTCAGCACCAATTGCTTTTAAGTGCTTGCCTAGGTCTTTAGGCACAGTGCCCAGTGTGCCGAGTACCACCGGGACCACCTGCACTGGTCTATGCCAAAGTCTCGGCAGTTCGATTCTCAAGTCCTGATATCTGGTTACTTTTTCAAGTTGTTTCTCGTCGATTCTGCTGTCACCAGGTATGGTAATGTCAATGACCCACACTTTTTTCTTCTCCACAATCATGATATCCGGGGTATTATGTTCCAAAACTTTATCAGTTCGGAAGTCCCACAGTAGTTTTGTATGCTCATTTTTGATCACTTTTTCAGGCTTATGATCTCACCAGTTCTTTGCTACAGGCAGATGGTAGTTTATTTATTTATTTATTTATTTATTCAAATTTGTATACTACCCCCTCTCCCTAAGGACTCAGGGTGGTTCACAGCGAGATAAAAACAAAAAAATACAAATATAATAAATTTTTAAAATAAATTAAAAGAATTAAATAGATAGGCTTTAAGAGATTAAGAGTGGGGAATTAAAAACCATTTAAAAGCCGAATTTATAACCATTTTATATAATTCTAAGCCAGACCGGCTAGATGGAATAGGTGGGTTTTTAGTGCGTGCCGGAAGGTCAACATGTCGGGGATGGTCCTTATCTCCAGGGGCAATTCGTTCCAGAGGGAGGGAGCTCTCAGAGAGAAGGCCCGAACCCTTGGGGCCGTCAGCCGCCCAGCCGGTGGTACCCCAAGGAGGCCCACTCTATGAGAGCGCACTGGTCGGCGAGAGACTGATGGTGGCAGTAGGCGGTCCCGTAAGTATTCAGGTCCCAAGCCATGGAGCGCTTTAAAGGTGGTCACTAACACCTTGAATCGCACCCGGAAGGCTACTGGGAGCCAATGCAGCTCATGCAAGAGTGGTGTAAGATGGGAGCTCAGAGGAGCCCCCAAGACCACCCGCGCAGCCGCATTTTGTACCAGCTGGAGCCTCCGGGTGCTCTTCAAGGGGAGCCTCATGTAGAGAGCATTGGCATAATCCAGTCAGGAGATGACGAGGACGGATGTGACCGTGCGAAGTGCCTCCCGATCCAGAAAGGGCCGCAACTGGTAGATCCTACGGACCTGACAAAAAGCCCCCCTGGTGACGGCTGCTATATGATCTTCTAACGACAGCCGTACATCCAGGAGGACACCTAAATTGCGTGCCCTTTCCATGGGGGCTAGAAATTCCCCCCCCCACACACGGCCAGCAAAGGAGTAAGCTGGCTGTATCGGGGCGCTGGAAAGCACAGCCACTTGGTTTTGGCTGGGTTGAGCTGAAGTCTGTTTCGCCCCGTACAGCCTCCAGGCACCGGGTCATCACTTCCATGGCTTCGTTAGGGTGGCCCGGGGTAGAAAAGTACAACTGAGTATCATCAGCATACTGATGAAATTGTTGTGACACAAAAGTTGTGACACAAGTTCCAGTGGACCATCTGAGCGACTGTGTTGTGATGTTGTTTGTAGTCAGTCTGAGCTATTGTCTTGCAATAACTCAGTATGTGATCAATGGTTTCATCCGCTTCTTTGCAGAGTCTGCATTTGGGGTCATCAGATTTTTCTATTCTGGCTTTGATTACATTCGTTCTGATGGCTTGTTCTTGGGCTGCAAGAATCAGGCCTTCTGTTTCTTTCTTCAGTGTTTCGTTGATCAGCCATAACCAGGTCTTCTCTTTATCTACTTTTCTTTGGATCTTTTCAAGGAACTGTCCATACAGTGCTTTGTTACACCAGCTGTCAGCCCAAGTTTGCATCGCTATATTGGTTCTTGTTTTGCTGCACTTTGAGCAGCTTCCTCTTGTTGACCTCCATCAAAGCTGGTTCAACACTGTCTTTCATATAATCTGCCAGAGCATGCTTCTCTTCTTCTACTGTCTGCTTTACTTGCAAAAGTCCTCTGCCACCTGCTTTTCTGGGCAAATATAGCCTGTCGATGTCACTACGCGGGTGCAGCGCATAGTGTATGGTCATCAGTTTTCTTGTTTTCCTATCCAAGCTGTCCAGCTCTGCCTGTGTCCAGTTTATGATCCCAACAGTATATGTGATGACGGGTATGGCCCAGGTATTTATAGCCTTGATGGTGTTACCGCCATTCAGTTTGCTTTTTAGAAGTTTTCTGACCCTTTGTGTGTATTCTTTGCTGACCACATTTTTCACTTGCCCATGCTTGATATTATCCAGCTGCAGTATGCCCAGGTATTTGTAGGCTTCGGGTTGGTGGCACTTGATGGTTTGTCCATTGGGCATTTCAATTCCATCATTTTCTATGATCTTTCCTTTCTTCAGTGCCACTGTGGCGCATTTGTCCAGGCCAAACTCCATGCTAATGTCAGTGCTGAAAATTCAAACTGTATTGGTCAGTGACTGTATTTCAATTTCTGATTTTCCGTATAACTTCAGATCATCCATGTACAGCAGGTGAGAGATTTTCTGTGAATTTTTAGCAGTTTGATAACACAGGTTAGTTTTCTGTAAAATTGTTGACAGGGGGCTCATGGCGATGATGAACAGCAGAGGTGACAAAGAATCACCCTGGAAAATCCCTCTTTTGATATTGTCAAGTCCGTAGCTTTCACTTCCAATAAACAGTTCTGTTTTCCAGTGCTTCATCACATTTGCAGTGAAAGTACCAATGCACTTGCATATTCCGATGACATCCAGGTACTTGATGATCCAGCTGTGAGGTAGTGAATCAAATGCTTTCTTGTAGTCAATCCAAGTTGTATGCAGATTTGTTTTTTGGCTTTTGCAGTTCTCTAAAATCATTTTGTCGATCAGGAGCTGATCTTTTGTGCCTCTGCTTCCTCGTTTGTTTCATTTCTTCTCTATTGGCAAGATGTTATTTGCTTCTAGGTAGTCCTGGATCCTGTCAGCTATGATGCTGGTCAGCAGCTTGAACATGGTTGGCAGACATGTTATTGGCCTATAATTTGCAGGTGTTGCCCCTTTTGCTGGATCCTTCTGTATCAAGTAAGTTTTCCCAGCTGTTAACCATTCACTGATGTTTCCTATCTGCAGCATCTCATTGAATTGTTTGGGCATTTTTCTGTGCAGGCTGGTCAGGTATTTGAGCCAAAAGCCATGCAGTTGATCATTGCCAGGCAATGTCCAGTTCTTGACTTTTTTCACCCTGTTGCTTATCATTTCAGTAGTTATTTCCAGTTGGTCCATTTTGTTCTTGGAGAATTTCATCTCAAAGTCTCTGATCCACCCAGCATTTTTGTTGTAACATTTCTCAGTCTCCCATAGGTCTTTCCAAAACTGAGTAGTAGCCGTTTTTTCAGGTTTTTCAATTTTCGTATTCCCTGTCTGATTCAGACTCTGATAGAACCGTCGTTGGTCTGATTGGAACAATTGATTTTGTTTGTACTGGATGACTCTGGCTTCGTATCTTTCAATTTTTTTTGCTGTTGCTGTTTCATAATTTCCAATGCTTCATCAATTTTTCTTGTGCTGAGCCCATATTTTTTTATCAGATGTTTCTTGATCTTGCTGTTCTTCAGCTTTTTCTCCTGCAAATGCTTCAAGTTGCTTGCATCTGCTTGCAGGCTCTTGATTTTCAACTCCAACCTGATTTTTTACTGTGGCTTTCCAGTCAACTTTCTAGGGGGCTGCGGCTGTTGAATCCCCAGTTCTTCTGTTACTTTGACTGCTGTATTGTAGGCAAGCTGATTTGTTTGTTCAATTGATGTTATCTGGACTGCTGCAAGTGCATAGTTTGCATCTATCATCAATGGCGCCAAATATTTTCTAGGCATAGTCTTCAATGTTGGAAGCCTTCTTCTTTCTGCATTTGTTGCAGCGTGTGCCAAGATTTTAGTTTTCAGTTCTTGCTGCCTGGCATTGAGTACTCCTGGTATTTCAATGATGACTTCAGGCCCTTGCTGATACTGTTTTTGGAAAATATCTGCATTTTCTTCGAATTCAGGCTGTTCAATTGCTCCAGATGTTATTGGAGTATTTTCTGCTGCCACTTCAGCAGTCTGCTGTTCAGCAGTCTGTGTTCCTGTTTCACAATTTTTCCGTATTTTTTCAAGTTAGACTTCACTGAGCACTTTGTTCCAAGTGATGAATCATCACTGATCGGCTAATCGTAATTCAGTTATCTTTGAGTCTGGATGTTCTTGCTTCCATAACTTGTACATCCTTTTTTGGTAGCCGCATTTTTCTGGTTCTGCTTTGTAGTAGCATTTCATTACAGTACGGTTCTCTGACATGGTGTATTTCTGCCGCTTCTGCAGTTGTTCAGCTTCCAGTAGCCCTGCAGGCCCATGCCCTGGTTGCTCAGCTATGGGACCCGTGGCCTGTAGCCCACTTGTCGATGGATGCCCAGGTTCCCCAGCACCCGATGTGGTCCTTGTTAACCCGGACAACGACCGAGCCGGTATAGGCTTCGTTTGGTTGTGTTTCACCATGATTCATTGCATGGGTTGTTGGGTGCACTCAGTTCTGCTCCTCAGCCTAGACCTCTCTGACATGGTTGGACCTGCTGGTAGTTTGCACTACCATCAACACAGCTCTCAGCTTCATTGGAACAGTTAAGCCCCCGCCACGTCAAGGCAGCACCCCGTGGGGGATTATTATTATTATTATTAGTAGTAGTAGTACATGCTTTTTTGGTAGCCTCAGTGTCAAGGCGGCACCCAGTGGGGGGACATCACCTGGCAATGATCAACTGCATGGTTTTTGGCTCAAATATCTGACCAGCCTGCACGAAAAAATGGCCAAACAATTCAATGAGATGCTGCAGACAGGAAACATCAGTGAATGGTTAACATCTGGGAAAACTTACTTGATACAGAAGGATCCAGCAAAAGGGGCAACACCTGCAAATTACAGGCCAATAATGTGTCTGCCAACCATGTTCAAGCTGCTGACCGGCATCATAGCTGACAGGATCCAGGACTACCTAGAAGCAAATAACATCTTGCCAGTAGAGAAGAAAGGAAACAAACGAGGAAGCAGAGGCACAAAAGATCAGCTCCTGATCGACAAAATGATTTTAGAGAACTGCAAAAGCCAAAAAACAAATCTGCATACAACTTGGATTGACGACAAGAAAGCATTTGATTCACTACCACACAGCTGGATCATCAAGTACCTGGATGTCATCGGAATATGCAAGTGCATTGGTACTTTCACTGCAAATGTGATGAAGCACTGGAAAACAGAACTGTTTATTGGAAATGAAAGCTACGGACTGGATAATATCAAAAGAGGGATTTTCCAGGGTGATTCTTTGTCACCTCTGCTGTTCATCATCGCCATGAGCCCCCTGTCAACAATTTTAGAAAACTAACCTGTGTTATCAAACTGCTAAAAATTCACAGAAAATCTCTCACCTGCTGTACATGGATGATCTGAAGTTATACGGAAAATCAGAAATTGAAATACAGTCACTGACCAATACAGTTCGAATTTTCAGCACTAACATCAGCATGGAGTTTGGCCTGGACAGATGTGCCACAGTGGCACTGAAGAAAGGGAAGATCATTATTTTAGGAGATTTCAATCAAGCAAATTTAAGGAAAGAGCTCCCAAAATATTTCCAGCATGTACATTATCCCACTAGAGGCAAAAATACTTTAGACCACTACACAACAGTAAAAGATGTTTATAGGTCTTTACCACGAGCAGCTGTGGGACATTCTGACCACTGCATGATTCACCTTGTACCTACCTACAGACAAAGACTTAAAACCATCAAACCAACAATTAAATCAATGAAGACTTGGTCTGATGAGGCAAAGCTGAAACTCCAGGCCTGCCTTGATTGCACTGATTGGAATGTTTTTGAAGATGCCTCTGCAGCCCTAGATGAACTTATAGATATTGTAACATCATATGTTAGCTTCTGCGAAGACTTATGTATACCAACAAGAAACATGCAAATATATAATAACAATAAACCTTGGCTCACAATTAAGCTTAAGCAGCTACGTCGTTCCAAAGAGGAAACCTACAGAAAAAGTGACAGAATGCTATACAATCAGGCCAGAAACATATTAACCAGAGAGATCAGAGCAGCAAAAAGAAGCTACTCTGAAAAGTTAAAGAATCAGTTCTCAACAAATGAACCAGCAAACATGTGGAAAACTCTTAAAAAACATCACTGGCTTCAGCAAACCTACTTCCCAGGCAGAAGGAAATCAACAACTAGCAGATGACCTGAATGTGTTTTACTGCAGGTTTGAAAAGAAACTACAGCCACCTATCTCCACAACCCACATCTCAAACACACCAACAACAGCCAAGCCTCCTACAAGTTGCCCCAGTCCATTGGGCTCACAACCTCTGGTGATCACAGAAAAAGAAGTGCAAGATCTATTACACAGACAAAAGCCAGGAAAAGCACCAGGGCCAGACAAGATAACTCCTTGTTTAAAAGTCTGTGCTGAGCGATTGGCCCCCATCTTCACCTGAATCTTCAATAGATCACTAGAGATGTGCTATGTTCCTTCCTGCTTCAAACGTTCTACCATCATCCCAGTGCCAAGGAAGCCCTCATCAAGGAACTGAATGATTACAGACCAGTTGCTTTAATCTATAGTTACGAAAATCTTTGAAAGGCTTGTGCTGTCCCACCTGAAAACCATCACGGATCCGCTGTTAGATCCCATGCAGTTTGCATACCGAGCAAATAGATTGACAGATGATGCTGTTAACATGGCTCTGCATTACATCCTACAACACCTTGAATCTCCAAATACATACGCAAGGGTCCTCTTTGTAGACTTCAGTTCAGCATTCAATACCATCATTCCAGACACTCTTGTAAGTAAATTAAACCAACTAGCGGTACCTGAACATGCTTGTAAATGGATCATAAGCTTCCTAACAGACAGGAAACAGCAGGTGAAGCTAGGCGGAATCACATCCGATATCTGTACAATCAGCACAGGGGCCCCCCAAGGCTGTGTGCTATCTCCACTTCTCTTCTCCCTATATACCAATGACTGTATCTCAAACGATCCATCTGTTAAAATACTGAAGTTTGCTGATGACACAACAGTGATTGGTCTCATTTGAGACAACGATGAATCTGCATACAGACAGGAGGTTATACAACTTGCCTCATGGTGTAACTGAGACAATCTGGAACTGAACACACTCAAAACTGTATAAATGGTGGTAGACTTTAGAAGAAACCCTCCCATACTACCACCTCTTACAATACTAGACAACATAGTATCAACAGTAGAGACCTTCAAATTTCTAGGTTCTACTATATCACGTGGCCTAAAATGGACACCTAACATCAAAAACTTCATCAAAAAAGCACAACAAAGCATGTTCTTTCTGCGCCAACTCAGAAAGCTCTAACGGCCCAAGGAGCTGCTGATACAGTTCTATAGAGGAATTATTGAGTCTGTCATCTGCACCTCTATAACTGTCTGGTTTGGTTCTGCAACCCAATAGGACAGACACAGACTTCAGAGGATAATTAGGACTGCAGAAAAAACGATTACTACCCACCTGCCTTCAATTGAGGACCTGTATACTGCTCAAGTCAAAAAGAGGGCTGTGAAAATATTCACAGACCCCTCACATCCCAGACATAAACTGAGAAGAGGGAGTAGACATTTTGATGATGGCACCATATTGGCCCAGTTGGCCGTGGTTTGCAGGTCTCTGAGATCTGTACTCAGCAGAACCATGGAGAATCCCGCCAGACAGATTCTCACTCACCCAGGGCCCTCTTCAACATCTGGACCCTCAATGGCTACACCTAGCTGTATGGCAGTTGAGTGGAGACATCTGAAAAGTGAGAAGTTCTCTTGCAAGGTTATCGACACCATCCAAGCATCCAGCCACCCCTCAACAACTCGCATATACAATGCCACGTGGACTAGTTTCTGTAAATGGTGTGTGAAATCTCGCATTGATTCCACCTCTCCATCAGTGGCTCAAATACTGGAGTTTTTACAAGGATTGGAAAAGGGTCTTTCACCAAATACTTTGAGAAGACAGGTAGCAGCCCTGGCATCGGTCGTCACTTGTGGAGACCTACCATCTATTTCTCAGCACCCACGCATATGGAGTTTTCTTCTTGATGCCACAAACTTACTCCCTCCAGTGGTTCACCGTTATCGAACTTGGGACCTTAACAAGATTCTCACCACACTCATGAAGGGCCCTTTCGAGTCCTTGAAGACTACGAGTCTCCATTTTCTAATGTACAAAGTAGTTTTTCTTGTAGCAATAACATCCGCTCGTCGTATTTCGGAACTGGCAGCCTTAATCGATCAGACAAGATCTTTGCATTTTTCATTCAGACAGAGTGGTCTTTCATCCAGACCCTATGTTCATACCAAAAATTAACTTGGCTTTTCACAGGGAACAAGAACTTATATTCCCTAACTTTTGTCCAAAACCAACCTAGGGATTGGAATATCAATGGCATCGACTTGATGTGAGATGGGCCCTACCTACGTATATTCACCGCACAGTGCCTTTCAAAAAAATGGAGGCTCTTCATTTTGTTCCAGCCAACCACTCAAGGACGCAAGGTCTCATCTTCTACAATAGGTCGAAGGTTAAGGGCTGCCATAGCTAAAACATACGAGACTCAATCATTACTGGTGCCAGAGGCATAACAGCACATTCAACCAGAAGCGCCGCAACATAGGCAGTGTGGGTCACACAAGCGCCATTAACAAAAGTTTGTCTGGCGGCAACTTGGGCCTCTCCATCACCCTTCATTAGGCACTATAAGATAGATATCTTTGCCTCAGTTGAGGCTTCCTTTGACAGGAGAGTTTTACAACAGATCCATAAGGCCTAAGAGGGGACTCCATGCCAGCCAGAGACCCTCCCATAGGACAAGCCATACTTTGGTATGTCCCACTACTGGATGCTCTGAGCAGCTCATGGGAGAAAAGGTGTTGGTACTTACCTGATACGCCCATTCTCTGTGAGCTGTGAAGAGCATCCAGCCCTACCCAATTTCTGTCTGGTGGGGTCCTGTTCTGACCAACGATTAGATAGGGCATACATCACCTCGTCTTCGCCAGCACAAGAGGCATATTATAGAAGAGAAATAAGTAAACACAAATGGCTAACTTATTGTAACATTAATTTTTTGTCAAAAAGAGAAAGTAAAATAAAGTCAAGAAAAATATGATGGCTGAAGGGTGCACTGGTCAATTATTCTCTTATGTATAATTGTTAGAAAGATTTATAATTGATTTTAAAAAATGGCTTTGAGCATTGTGAGTTTGAAAAAGAACAATATACAAATAAATATATTATTTCTAAAATGTATAGATTATATTGAAATTTGAAAAAAAAACAAGTGAAAGAATGTATGATAAATAAGCTAAAATTCTGATTACAATATGTAAATGGAACAGTGGGAGAATATGTAAAGCACTTAAATTTACATTATTGAAATCTTGAGAGCATTGAAATTTACATTAAATTATATTTAACATAACAGTTATAATCTTAAAAGAAAAATATTATAAAAAGGATGTATAGTTGGTATATATATCACCAAATAACCTGTCAAAATATATAAAGGTGCTTCAGATTTATGTTGAAAATGTGAAGAACAAGAAGGGTCTGTTTACTATGCTTGGTGGATGTGCAAAAAAGCCAGAAAAATTTGGATAGAGACTAATTCAGAGGATTTTAAATATTAATATACAATAAAAATCAGATGATTTTTTTTTTGACAGACCAACAAACAGTAGGAAAGAGTCATGGAATTTTGTTTTATAGATGATAACTGCAATGAGATTATTATAGCACAAAGGTGGAAAGATTTGACATCACTCATAAATTGTTGAGATAGTTATATTCACATTAGATTAGATTAGAAAAAAGACAACTAAATTTAATGCTGACTGGTTTACAGTCTTGATGTGTTTTACAATGAATAAAAAGAATTTATGATACATTATTTTAATAATTAGAAATAATATTGTTGAAAAAAGGAAAGTTATGTTGTAACCCAGAATAAGACATTAATCTATATTTAGAATTCCTATAAAGAAAATCAGAAACTATTTCTTTATATTTTATTTCTTTTTTCCTGCATTCTGGCTTTGTCCTTTCTTTTCTTCTTTTTTCTGCAAGATAATATAAACAACATGATAAACCATAAAATAAAATAAAACTAGAAGAAAGGAACTTCAGATTGTAAATTAACCTATTCTTTAAAAGCCTAGAAAAATGTAAAACAAAAAAGTATTATGGAAAAATCAGACATTTTTTTATTTAGGATGATCATTCTAAATCAAGCGCTTATGACTAAAAAAATTAACTCTTGGAATTTTCCTGTTGTTTACAACAGTTCATTTATTACAATAGCATTGAAAAAAAATTACTTATGACCATTTTTCAGACCTATGATTGTTGCAGCATCCCCATAGTCATGTGTCAAAATTCAGACACTTGACAATATATTTATGATGGTTGTAATGTTCCAGGGTCAAGTGATCATTTTTTGCGATCTTCTGAGAAGCAAAGTCAACGGGGAGGCCAAATTTTTTAATAACTGTGTTACTAACTTAACAACTGCAATGGTTCATTTATTAACTGAGGTAAGAAAGGTTGTAAATTGGACAAAATTCACTTAATAATTGTCTCACTTAGTAATAAAAATTTTGGGCTCAGTTGTGGTTATAAGTCATTTCATAACTTAGGATAGATTGTACAATATCTGTGGGCCCTGCACTGTATCTGCCATTTGAAATGCTTTGATATAAACTCAAGGACCACTGCCATAATTGCAATAATTTTGTTATATGTGTCTGTGGGAAGGGTAGGATAATAAGCAGCATACTTATTAATTGTATTTAATACAATTTATATTTTATTACTTTTAAATTGCATCCAATTTATTTGGTTTCTTTGCATACCAGATTTTAAGGAGAATATCTCCAACATGCCAAACAAATCTGAAAAAAGCAATGTATTACTGGTGTATGTACAGCCCAGGTTTACTATAGTAAAACTGATTGTATCTTTTTCCCCAATATTCCTCTCTTTTTTTCAGCATTCTTATGCACCAGCTTCCCATCCCATGGCTCCTCCCAGCCCCAGCACTAATAGTAGCAATAACAATAGCAACAGCAGCAGCAGCAGTGAACAATTGAGTAAAACCAACCTGTACATCCGAGGCCTTCCTCCGGGCACCACTGACCAAGACCTAATCAAACTGTGCCAGCCGTAAGTAAAATTACTAGTTCTGTTTCCCACTTGTTCTGTTTTTCTGAATCACATGTGCAAGGACAAACAACTTTGAACCATGCATGGGAAGTTTTATTTATGTGCAGATGAAGTAATTAAGTGTGTGGCTTGCCTTTGGATAACATCTGATAAAAACTTGCATCTTGGTCTGGAGAGTGATAGAAACGTCCTGATAACCTCTGCTGGACAAAAAAACATAATGGTTATGCAGACTCTTTAGGAAAATGTTAAAATGTTCACTTGACACTGAGTAAGGCATGTATTAGTGGTTGCTGAGGAAATTTGTTGCAATGGAAAAGGGAACAGATATAGAAAGACAACAGACATGTATCCCAACATGGCTATCATAGGAGGAATTTTTTGGGTAAGATCTAATCCCTTGAAAATCTTAACCCTTCCAAATTAACAAGCTATTAATATCAAATATCTGGATAAATGTTGCTTTGAATCTTTTTATTTGAGTAAAATTAAAGAAATGAAATGTATTATTCTTTTATTTCTACACATCTCTCAGCTTCAATGTTCTATTAACAGTATTCCTGTCATCACGAGTTGGTAATGTTTAGTTTCTATTAATTGGTCAGGACTGATGAGTTCATTTGAGTTTGGCATTCTTCTTCTGCTCTTTCTTCTCAGCCACTTCAGAATTTCCCAAACAAGGATGGTCTTAAGTGTTACATCTTACTTTATCTGATGCTGCGAAAATAGTTTTGCCTTGGGAGATCTGTAACACAAAAGGGAACATATATACACTAAACGTGACTGAACATATATCATATATTTATATGCCCATCCTTGGAGTGGATCCTTGGATTTTGAAATTTGTTCATTTGTCTTTATGACTGTATTTGTCAGATTGGTATTAAATAACCTCTCAGATAGGTAAATTATATATAGTATCTATAATCAATTGCTACAGTAAGAAGACATGTATTTCATAAAGTCTTTTATTATTTTGTTTTAGCTCTGTTTATAATTTAAAAAATGAAACCAATTCTGTGGAGGAGCACTGTCATCAATTACAGTTAAAAGCCAGCATTTTTGTTGCTCGTTACAACTTACATCCTTCTTTCAACTTTCTACAGTTCTTCCTTAACTTAGGCTTTTGATATATTTCCATATTTCTCTCTTGATTAGCACTAACTTTATACATTTCTTCTGTTGTCTAGAATCTCTTCCCTGAATCCTTGGTTTTAAAATCTAATGTTTATTTTGTCCCTTAGCCTTCAGTTCAAGCCCACAAAAAATATGCATAATTGTATGTTATGAGGGTACATTACTGTTAGGGAGGATAGTTTTTTTAAATTCTGCTTTCTGTTCTTTTTTTTTTTTTAATGCTGTCACTTAATTGCAATTGTCATTTTTTAAGGAAGCATGGCCAGTAGCCCTGCTCTTTCTATTGGACTCCCTTGCTTTTCCCATATTGGAGCAGGTTAGTCTGAAGAGGATTTTGCAGTACATGTCTTCATGTTGTAGACTTCTTATGCAGGACATTACAGAGTTAAGTGGCCAGATGGGATGTAGAAGATGAGAAGACCCATCCAGCCCTATATAAAGGCTTGTGATTTCTTCTGAATCGAATTCAGGTAATACTCAATTTACAACCATAATTCAGTCAAAATTATGATTGTAAGTCATTGCAATTATAAGTCAAGGCATATATTACTAGATTAGGTTTTTCAATATTTTGTAAGGCAGTTGTAAAATGAAGGCCATGATTGTTAAGCAATCTGAATGTAAAATCCAGGAAAAAACATTGCAGATTGCAGCCATGTTACCGTATGATGCCCTAATGGTAATCTAACTGCCAAACACCCAAAATATGATCATGTGACTGTGGAGAAGGCGGTAACTTCAAAAACAGTAATAACTAACTTGTGGTAGATTTGAAAGGTCTGATGATAAATCAAGGACTATCTATAGGAGAAATACTGATATATTTAAAAACCTTTATCAACATACCGTATACAAATAAATGCTCTATCCTACATATTGGCAAAAAAAAATCAAAAAATAAAATGCAGGCTGAATAGTCAAGACCATGTTGATGATCCAAACTCTGCCAAGGATCTTGAAGTACTCATCTCTAATGACCTAAGTGCTAGAGTCCACTGTAATTACCTAGCCAAAAAGGCGTTAAGAGTTGTTAACCTAATTTTACGTAGCTTTTTCTCTGATAATATTACACTAATAACTAGAGCATACAAAACATTTGCTAGACCAATACTTGAATACAGCTCATCGGTCTGGAACCCACATTACGTATGTGATATTAACACAGTTGAGAAGGTCCAGAAATATTTCACAAGAGTTCTTCACTCCTCTATTTGTTGCAGAATACCTTATGCCACCAGAGTCAAAATTCTAGACCTAGAAAACCTAGAACTATACCGCCTTCAGTCTGATCTAAGTATAGTATATAAAATCATACATTGCAATGTCCTACCTGTCAATGAATACTTCAGCTTCAACCATAACAACACAAGAGCAAACAATAGATACAAACTCAAGGTTAATTGCACCAAACTTGATTGCAGGAAATACGACTTCAGTAACAGAGTGGTCAATGTCTGGAATATTCTACCTGACTCTGTGGTTTCTTCCCCAAACCCCAAAAACTTTAACCTTAAGACTGTCTACTACTGACCTCACCCCTTTCCTAAGAAGTCTGTAGAGGGCGTGCATAAGCGCACCAATATGCCTACCGTCCCTGTCCTATTGTTTCTTTTATTTTTTCTTATTTTTCTTATATGTATCCATGTATTCATAACTATGTTATACCTATTATCCATGTATTCATAACTACTTATACCTATTATCTTGTAAGTAATTGACAAAAATAAATAAATAAAAATGAATTAAAATAAATAAATTATGTATAGCATAGAATAGTACTATGCTATATATCACGCAGCATCACAAAATCTCCAGAACTGAAAAGCCTATAAACTTGAAATTTGGCATGTATGTTCCTCTTTGCTTCTAGATGCTTGCTAAGAAAGGATTTTTCAAAATGACCATCAGATGACTAGTATTTCTTAATACACTCTGATGCTAAGGAGTTCTACTTTCCCTCCCCACTTGAAAAGAACTCTGTTCCAACTGCCAATTGCCTCACATTCTGCTACCTCACATTCCTTCACCTTAGTAACTCGTCCACAGCCATTTACACCACTCAGATGACCCGAGGACAGAGACAAACCTCCAAATTGCCTCAATGATTCTTTAAAAGGATGCAAATTACACTTCCAAACAGGAAGATATTTTGGCATCAAAGGTTGTAGTATTTTTATTACCTACCATCCAGTCAGAGCTTGGATGAGAAGCAAAAGAAAAACCAGTTTTGCCCTAAAAAAAGTACCTCTGGGACAACAGTTGGAGGATTGTATTTTACAACATTTTTGCTGGATGGATAGATGGATGGATGGATGGATGGATGGATGGATGGATGGATGGATGGACGGATAGATGGAAAGGAGAAGAGAAAGGAAAGGAAGAAAGAAGGAAAGGAAGAGAAAGGAAGAAAGAAAAGGAGGAAACAAAGAAAGAAGGAAAGAAGAAAAGGGAAGGGGAAAGGGAAAGGAAAGGAGGAAAAGAAGGAAAGGAAAGGAGGAAAGAAGGAAAGGAAAGGAAAGGAGGAAAGAAGGAAGGAAAAGGGGAAGGGAAGGGAAAGGAGGAAAGGAAAGAAAGGGAAAGGAGAAAGGGAAGGGAAAGGAAAAGAGGAAAGAAAGGAAAGGAAAAGAAAGGAAAAAGGAAAGGAATGGAAAGGGGAAAGGAAAGGAAATATTTATGTATTTCAATCACCGACCACCACTGATCCAACTGATTGTGAACAGAATTTCTCCTGCCTAGCCTGATCACATAGTTTTGGTGTGAAGCATGGGTATTGTGTATGTGTGTGTTAATACAGATATTTGAGAAATTTGCTAATGAAAAAAATTCTTTGAGCTCTTCCTTGGAATCAATGTTGATACCAATGTGATAGCACAGAATTACATCTGTAAAAATGTATTGCCTTTATGCCTTTGGAGAATAGTGTCCATATTGTCATGTAAAGGCAATATAGCTCCAAGGGAATAGATGAATGCCTCTTCATTGGGAAATAATTCTTCGGGTGTCATCTGGATCAACCAAATCACACAGCAGGATGTCCGAAAGTTTCAAAGAGAGAGTCTTGCTTTGTCATCTGCATTTAGAATAATCCTGTAACCAAAGGTAGACATGAAATGGTTGGTAAAATGCATTATATGAAGAAATAATTATATGCTTCTTTTTAGAAGTAATTATAAGAAACCTATGGAGGAATATGTTATAAGTTTGCCTCCCTTGTCCCCTGAACAAATGTCTCCAGGGAGCATAACACCTAGACTACACTGATTTAGGTGGGCTTTTGATATGAATTTGAACTTGATGTTGTTCTACTTAACCTTGAAAATTTATGTTACAACTCAAAAGGATGCTTTTTACTAGTGATAATCAGAGAAGATTTGGAGACTGTGTGGCCAAATGTGCAATGTGTAAAAATGCAATTACTGATACTAACAGAAACGTTTAGATTTGCAAGTATAAGATTAATTTGCTAATGATAAGAACAAGATACAATTTCTGTCTTGCCTTGCACAGAGGTAGACTTAATAGCTCTGCAAATGCAGATAGATAACTCAACAAAGCTTCCATAACAAAGTTCATTTATTGGTACATCAGGTATCCTCGTAACTCACATTTGTGACGAAATTCCTCTTTCAATGACCAATCCTTTGTATATCTGCCTTGCACGTGGAAAATAGTTATCTCCTAACCCATCTTGTATCAATGGAAGAAAACGATGTTATCAGTGATGAGTGCAGGTAAGAATGGAGGGCAACCTCCTTCAACCCTTCAAGGGTCAACTCAGTGGCCAATCAGGATTACAGATGTGGCCATGTGACATGAACTACATTTCCCATGAAGCATTCCCTTAAGAGGACAGCTCACAATCCCTAAGTAACTAACCCATTCCCATAGACTGGCTGGGACAGCACAATTTCTATACAGGTTTTTTTGAGTAACTTGTTGCTTATGAAATGAACATGATGGTCAATGAACTTCATGGTCATTAGTGATTTGTTGTTGCAACTTTAAAATACCTGATTTTTTGTGAGCGGTGTTAAGTTTCCTTAGCATCTTATTTAAGTTCCTGTAAGTCATGCTAAGTAACTATTCAAAAACATTTCTAAAAAGAATTACCCAATGTTATTAAATAGTATCCTTAAAATAATGTGTGAAAGCAAAACATTTTTTCTTTTTACCATTTCTTTTAGCCAAAATGGCTTCCTTGTATCCACTCATTATTTTCTCCCCAGTGTGATATAGATCTAGAACAGGGTTGGCAGCCTACGGCTCTTAATCTAATTTCATGACTCTTCAGCTTCATTTCAGAATCTCTCTGAATTCAAGAGCCAATTTGAACTATATATTTCCTTTCTGGAAGCCTGCTATTTGGGCAAGAGAAATATGTCAAAAAGAAAACAAATGAGTGAAATACCCATTTAAAATCATAAAGATGGAAATACCACTCCGATCATCAATTCAATTCCTGCTCAATGTTGGAATCAAATTAAGGCATCCCTGACTGATAGTTATCTAGCCTCTCCTTGAAAAGATCTAATGAAGTGAAGCGTACCATGCATCTGGGTAGAAAATTCTAATATTTAATTGAAACTGTCTTTTGGTAATTTAAATCTATCATTCTACATCCTGTTTTCTGGAGTGATGGGAAAAAGTCACAATTTTTTTCCTTGTGATACTTTTTCTGATATTCTATCTAAAGAATGCTGTCATATCTCCTATCAGTGTTCTCTTCTAAAATCTGTCCTGGTCCTATTAGATCTCTCGGTGGCTTTTGATACTTCGACCACAGTATCTTATTGCGGCGGCTGGAGGGGTTGGGAGTGGGAGGCACTGTGTTACGGTGGTTCTCCTCCTTCTGCTCCGACCACTTGCAATTTGTGTTGGCAGGGGGGCAGAGATCAATCTCGAGGCCCCTGATTTGCGGGGTACCTCAGGGGTCGGTGCTCTTGCCCCTCCTGTTCAACATTTATGTGAAGCCGCTGGGTGAGATCATCTGTGGCTTCGGGGTAGAATTCCACCAGTACGCTGATGATACTCAGCTGTACTTTTCTACCCCAGGCCACCCTGACGAAGCCGTGGAAGTGATAACCCGGTGCCTGGAGGCTGTGCGGGGTTGGATGGGGTGGAACAGGCTTCAGCTCAACCCAGCCAAAACCGAGTGGCTGTGCTTTCCGATACAGCCAGCTAACTCCATCACTGGCCATGGGGAGGGGGAAACTCTAGCCCCCATGGAGAGGGAGTGCAATTTGGGTGTCCTCTTGGATGTACAGCTGTCGTTGGAAGACCATATGGCAGCCATCGCCAGGGGGGCTTTCTATCAGGTCCATAGGATCTACCAATTGCGGCCCTTTCTGGATTGGGACGCACTTCGCATGGTCACATCCGCCCTCATCATCTCCCGCCTAGATTACGCAAATGCTCTCTACATGGGGCTTCCCTTGAAGAGCACCTGGAGGCTCCAGTTGGTGCAAAATGCGGCCACGCGGGTGGTTTTGGGGGCTTCTTGGAGCTCCCATGTTACACCACTTTTGCGCAAGCTGCATTGGCTCCTGGTGGCCTTTCGGGTGCAATTCAAGGTGCTGGTGATCATCTTTAGAGTGCTCCATGGCTTGGGACTTGGGTACTTAAGGGACCGCCTACTGCCACCATTGGCCTCCCGTCGACCAGTGCGCTCCCACAGGGTGGGGCTCCTTGGGGTGCCGCCGGCTGGACGGCTGGCGACCTCGAGGGTTCGGGCCTTCTCTTTGGGAGCACCCTCCCTCTGGAACGAACTAACCCCGGAGATGAAGACCATCCCCGACCTATTGACCTTCTGGTGTGCACTAAAAACCCACTTATTCCATCAAGCCGGTTTGGCCTAAAGTTACTTGTAGGGTTTTAAATTTGATTTTAAATGGTTTTAATTTTCTTAATCCCCTAATCTTTTAATCTTTTGATAATAGCCAATCTATTTAATTCTTTTAACTCATTTTAATTATTGTATGTGTATTTATATGTATATTTTTATCTGGCTGTACACTGCCCCGAGTCCCTCTGGGAGAGGGGGCGGTATACAAATTTAAATAAAGTAAAGTAAAGTAAAATATGCTCAACCTTGTCAGTCTCTCTCCACAAATACTCAAATGTCTCTAAATGTGTTCTTTGAAATCCTCTTATAGTAGTATCCAAAAGTGTTGGACTCAATACCCAAGATGTAGGGTCTATGGATGCCTTTTCCTACAGCCCTGCCATCATGTGCTGTTTGTTGATAATTCCTGACATGGCTCTTGGTCAAAATAATAAACATAATAATCAACCACCTTTGAAAATGTAGCTTGAAAAAGGAGGAAAGAAAGTGAAATATAACTCAGTATGAAGCCTCTTTGTTATGGTATGGCTACATTCTTGACATTGAATTTTGATAGCTTCTTGGAATTGTTTACAACTTGTTTATGGGAAAAATTACTGTATGTTTTAAATTGAATAAATACAAAGAAATACTAATTCCAGAAATCATCTGGAAATGAGCACAGAACCTGGTGAGTGGTAATAGAGAGGATATTTAATTTTTAAAAAGATATAGTAAACAATATTTCTGCTTCTAAGCCTTTTCTGTTTTATAGGCCATGAACTAGAAGCAAGTAGAATCTTAATTGGTTTTCATTGATCTGTGATTCTACACAATCGAAGAAATTCTAGCTTCATGTTCAATAAATGTCCTGATTATCTAATATTCTTACTCTTTACTTCTCATTTATTTACTTATTTGATTTTGCTTCATTTGGAATAGAAAATAGTCAGTTGTAATATTAGTTACACTTACACTGCCAAGTCTATTATGGACAATGCCAGATATTTTTGACAAATGGATCAACGCCATCAAACCTTTAATAAACTTAAAGTAACCTTAATAAAACTAATCAGAAAACTAGCTTAAAATGGGTAGAAGTTCCTAATGAGGAAGAAACTAAGAACACAATTCTAAACAATTTCAAGGAAGAAAAGTGGAGAAGATAGGTAGTTCAAAATGGAATGAATGAATGAATGAATGAATGAATGAATGAATGACAACAAAAATATCAGAATCAATGAAACTACAGTTAGATTTTGGGTTATGACAGCAATTGAGATTGGAGTTTCTGTGTAGAGTACAAGATCATCTAACTGCACTGTTTATCAGCAGCAATCCAGGGAGTCCTGGTTGCCATCGTAAGCCCAGGACCATGCAGTGGGAAATGGGAAGAGGTAGGAATACCAGACAATGACTGGGGGGCAGGCGGAGAGAGAGAGTTTAGCGCAGTGGGGCTGTAGAGCTGTGGGCAAATGCTTCTGATTCTGTCATAGTTATTCATTCATTCATTCATCCACCCATCCATCCATTCATTCATTACATTAGTTTTGTCCTGAATTAGTCTGCCTCAAAGAGATAAATAAATATATCATAGCATTATGTTTCATTACATGCTAATTAATAAGCTATTTAAGAAATGACAAATAATTGAAAACCATATTTTTGAAAACCATATTTTTCAATATTTTCATTAGTGAATTGGATTACGATATGTAAAGAATGTTTTTAATATTTCCTGACATACAATATTCGTGGGATAACTATTTTGGATATTTTAGAATATTTTCTAATTGAAAAGTGAATATGAACTTGAAGTTGGATGTTACTGTGAAAAAGGCAAATATACACATCAACTAAATGCAAAATACAAAAAATAACTCTATATTGTTCCACTTTAGTCAAACTGATTTATGTTATCATCCATGATTCATGGAATAGCTCTCTGTGCTTCAATTAGATTAAGATTAGATAAAGCCAATCACACTTGGCCAATAAAAAATTACATTATTCTATTCTATTATTATTGTAATACTTTTTATAGTCCAGTTTGTATTTTAGGGATATCCATGTTCTCTTACTAGTCTGCCAGAGCCACAAGGACACCAGAAGTTTTCAATGCTATTTTAAATTAACTATAGTTCAGAATGTAACTTGAGTCCTAAACTGTAGTTTATTTTAAGGAGAATCAGTGAAGACTGGCCACATAGTAAACTAAGCCTGTGTAGCTGGCTTTGAAGTTTATCCAAAACTTCCACAGGCTTCATAATGAACTCCAAGATTTTAACAGAAACTTTCATCTCTTAAGTATTTTATTTTCATTAGTTGTCAACATAATTTAATCTCAAATGGAATTAAGTGGACTTTACCTTGAATTGTTTTAGTAATAAAGGGTTAAAATAACTTCAAAGTACTGCTTGGTATGTAGATCTGTCCCAGAGTCAGCATCAAAGTTAGAAGTTGTTTATTATTAGGATTAGTATTAACAATTTTGTTATGTTGTTGTAAATATTAATTATGTTATTTTGATACAATGATACTTTATAGCAGGGCTGTCAAACTTGCAGGCTGCGGGCTAGATGCATTATGCGCTGGCCACAGCCATGCCCAGTTTAGCAAACGGGGAAAAATATGTCACGAAAAGATATGTCATGTGATGATGCGAATTTGACACCCCTGCTTTATGGTATTTATTGAATATTATTAACACTCTAACGTTTAAATAACTTAGACTGGTGATGAAAAACTTTTTTGGACTCAGTATGTCAAAATTTCAGTGCTTAACTTAATTCTGGTGGTGTCGCTTCCCTTGCCCCCTCCCCCCCCCCAAAAAAATTCATAATAAAAAGTTGGATTGGATAGTGATTTTTAGGTGCTCCAGAAGCCATGCGAGAGCATGACCCTTGAGTTTAAACTTTTAAAATTTTGTCCTAATATGTAAGCATGGCCAATATTTTAAACTAAAAATCAAATGAGGTTTCCAAAATTTTGAATTTGTAATTGTTATCAACAACCCAGAGTTACTGAGAATAGCATATACTTTTTTTAAAAATTAAGGTTGGTTGCACAATAAGCCAGATGTTTAGTTTGGATTGACATTTTTATCCACCTATCCTTCCCAAGGAACTAGGATAGGCAGATATTATTGGATGGTGTTAAAGGTGTCATATGATGTAAACTGCTATTTGCAATTAATTTTCTCAATGCCAATAGTATTCAAATGAGGTTGCGTTTGTTTTGGGATTGTACCCAAGGCATCTATTACTATTGTGCTACTTTGCTTTTATTTGCCATATTTTACCTCTGTTTGTAGATCTTTGCATCTTGTTATTTTTTCCAGTTCTCTCTTCCATTCTGCTGTCTGTAAGTACTACAGTGTTCACTTCTTCAGTCTTTTTTATCTTTATTTCAATAATAGTTAGGTGGCAGATTCTTGTCTATTTAAATTCTAAAGTCCCAGAGGACTATTGTCTCTTCATTTTCTATTGGTTGTCTATTTTGTACTCCCAATGCTTCTTGCTTGCAGGCAAATGGTAGTTCTTGTAGATATTGTTGCTACTTTGTCATGCCATTGTTTGTATTCAGTTTATGTAATCTTCTTGTAGCAGCTTACTAGGTTGTCTGTTGTTTCTTCAACTTTCTCATCTGATGGCAATGTTCCAGGTCTTAATTTCTAGTAATTTTTGAAGCATGTTTTCCCTCCAAATTGGTTAACCTGGTGGATATATATAAAGGAATTACAGATTCTTCTTCTCCTTTTTAAACCAAATATGCCAATTGATGCAGAAATATTTTAAAAATATGTAAAATTCATTGAATAGGAGTACTTTATCTTAGATTTGTAATGTTATGCCATTATTGGAGCACCTAATACAGATAGTCCCAGGTGTGGGATTCAATTTTTTTAACAACTGGTTCTGTGGGTGTGGCTTAGTCAAGGGGCGCTTCTCCTTGCCTGACCTCTCATGATAGTGGGGATGCTGCAACAGTTATAAGTGTGAAAAATGGTCATAAGTCACTTTTTTCAGTTCCATTGTAACTTTGAATGGTCACTAAATGAACTGTTGTAAGTCAAAGATTACCTGTACAAAAATACAAAAAACTTCTTTGCTTGCAGAAAGCTGTCCTAAATACCAATCATGATATTGAAAATATCTGCAAGGCAGAGTTACAAATCAGGCAGGGTGCCAGAGCACATTGAGGATTGAAAAAATAGTTAAAATGCAGTGATAACTATCAAGCAGCCAACTCTTGCTCATAAAGTGAAACCCTTTAGCAGAGAGGTCATTTAAGTTCTCCAGAAAAAGCACACCCAGGAAAAGCAATCCTTAGATCCATTTGCACCACTTAAAAATACCAGCTTGTCTCACTCACCTCACAAGATACCCTAAGGAAATCATCCAGATTTAAGGAAAGGTCACATGCCCCCCAGAAAGGCAGTAAAAAACATCTGTGCCAAGCTTGCATCCTGCCTCTTAGAAGTATACCCCAAAAATACAGTGCCAAATAGTACTAAAGCAGTGAAGGAAGACCCTCTTCCCAGATAGAAAAAGAAACCATGAGGCAAGAAAAAATTCAAACACAATACAAATAATTAAATCACAACAGTAGCTGTTGCTTGTTGAAGCTGAATAGGGAAAATTATCCCATCAATAAACACAGGATTAAAACGTTACCAAGCACAGAATTAACCTTCACCAGTTTTAAACCAAAACTCTGAAAGTGTATGTAAATTCATGTTTGAATGTCAATCTTTCTAGCTAGCCAAGAAGCCTTGCTGAATGTCACTCATCTTGATTCCCTGTCACTAAAAGCTTTGCTTCATTATTCAATGATTTCTTCAAAGTGCTGATTGCCCAGGGAAGTATTTCCTCCCAACAGTAGTGTAAAAATCTTAAAACAACCCTTCCTCTTTAAGAAAGCCAAGCCCCCAAAACTCTGGAGACAGTAAGTCTAGGCTGTCTGCCAAGAATGTAATAATGGTGGAAAAAAACAAAAGGAGATTGCTTCTAATTACAGGTGCTCCAAACTGCTTAGAAAGTTAACAAGGGGTTCTATAGAATCGGATAGAACTGGTAGAATCCCACCCCGGATAGTCCTAAACTTATGACCCATTGAACCCCAAATTTATTGCTAAGTGAAAAATTTGTTAAGTAAGTTTTCTCCATTTTATGACTTTTCTTGCCACAGTTGTTAAGTGAATCACTGCAGTTGTTTAATTAATAACATAGTTAAGTGATTCTGTCTTCTCCATTGACTTTGTTAGTGAGAAGGTCTCAAAAGATGACCGCATGACTCCCAGACAGTGCATCTGTTGTAAATATGGATCAGTTATCAAGCATCCAAATATAAATTATGTGACCATGTTGCAATGGTGATAAGTTTGAAAAATGGTCATAAGTCACTTTTTTCAGTGCTGTTGTAACTTGGAACAGTCACTAAGCAAACTGGTGTAAGTCGAAGATTTCTGTAGTTTCTAAATACTTTTGGTTTTCTGATGTAATTCATATTGTATGATTCACTATTTCATTTAATAACAGAGCAATTACTCAAGTATGGTTATCTTAAAATGACCAGTAACATGTTATGTGATACATGTTACTCCATTTCTATTACTCTATTGAAGATGTAGAAAATTACTTTATGAATCTAATGAAGGAAATTATTTGGAAACAGGATAACCCCTTTGTTAAGGTTTAGAGGAAAATATTTTTGTGTATATGGCCAGGGGCATGGAATATATGCCTATACTGCTGTTGAGATAAAACTGCAGCAGAAATCATGTCGAGGAATGAGTTTTCTGTATAACTCATCACAATATTTCAGGTTAGCATTTTTGGAGAACAGCATTTGTGACAACTGGCTATGTCAGAGAAGATATAAAATAATCCTGTATAACATATCTCTTCTATAAATGCAGATGACTTCACTTTCTTGTATATTCAACTGCAAGGTAATATTGTTGAATATGGTTGTAATGCAGTATAAATGAAGAATAAATTGTAGAATTGATAAGATTCCATGTATTCACACTCCAGAGATCTAGGTATTCAACATCAATTGTCAATCATTAAAGAAGGTGAAATAGAGCAATTCACTTATAAATTTGGCATAGTAGTCTCCTTGCAATACTGACAAGTATATTTGCATATGCAGAGGCTTTCTTATTTTCTTCTCTGTTTGGGAAACCTTTCTTATCAACTTTACTGTTTGTTCAGTAATTGGAGATATTAGGTTGTTGATTCATTTTCTTTTGGATTAGTTGCCAGTTTTATGTTTATCTAATTGTTATTCTTAATCATTGGGTTGTAATAAACTGTGTATTTCATTAGGTAGTAAGCCTTTCTGTTTGCCTGATTAGGTAAAAAAAGTGATTCAAGTTTGGAAAAAAAATCTGTCGGGATGGTGAATACCTCTGAATATACTAGACAAAATAAATCTTGGGATGTTTGAATCATTTAAAAATGTATAAAGTTACTATTGTAAAGATAAAATAATAATAAAAGAAAAAAATTAAAATTGAATTATAGTACTTATGAAAGTGGTGAGCATCAATTTTTATGTGGATGTGTTGGTGTTTGTATAGCTTTTACATATTAAAATCTTTTTTTTTTTCTTCCTTTCTTCTTCTTTTTTTATTGAATCAGATTTTTTTTTGATTCCTGTTCAATGCCTGCAGTTTTGTTGGGACTTTTTTGGAAAAAAATTTTGGAACATTGCAATGTCCTACCTGTCAATGAATACTTCAGCTTCAACCATAATGTGCTGTCCCAGACAGTCTATGGAGAATTGGATAGTTACTTAGGAATTATGAGCTGTCCCCTTAAGGGAATGCATCATGGTAAATATAGTAAAGGTATCCTGGGAAATCTAGTCCATGTCACTAAATTGACCCTCGATGGGTTGGAGTAGTTTTTCCTCACTTTTGCTTAAACTCACGGACTCATGGTAGCTGCTTTCTATGGCTATGAGATGAGTTAGGAGATAACCATCTTTTACCTACAAGGCAGATATACAAAGGATTGGTCATTAAAGAAGAACTTCATCACAAATGTGAGTTATGAGGATACTTGATGAACTAATAAATGTACTTTGTTATGGATGTCATGTTGGGTTTGTCTATCTGTATCTGCACAGCTACAAATCCACTACTGTGCAGGATACAGAAAAGTAAAAGATGACTCCCGAAGCCCAAGAATAGTGAAAGGATTGCTTAATTTGAACTCCTGAAGCCCCAAAAGAAGTAGATGCATCTGGAGTCTCTGTCTGCAGTAAACAGATGATTAATTTGGATTCCCTCTGTGCCTCCTTCTCCTTTGAAGTAATCAAAGGTTGTCTTTATCCCTTAAACAAAGAAAGTTCATTGTATAAAGGCAGGAAAGAGTAACCCCCCCTTCTTTCTTCAGAGAAAGATGTGCTATGTCTCATGTTACATCACTGTTATCTAAAAAGCAGGATCATCATGCAAGCAGGGGGAGGGGCCAAGTTACAAGAGGACTATCTCCCTTTGTGGATTAAAAGCTAGAAATTGAATGTTTTCACAGCAGCTGAAGAATATTTGCTCCTTTTTTTCCCTTCTTCCTTCTGAGATAAGGACTGCATCTCACTGGCCCTTCCAACCAAAAGCTTCCACAGGAAGTCAGTAATTAAAATACCTCATCACCATAGGAACAGACTGCCATGAGGCAGATCCCTTTGTCTCAAAGCTTTTTACAAATGCTGATTTCTCTAAAAAGTCTGATTGGCTGCTGAGAGGAATTTCCCCCTCTTTCTCTATCCAACCACAGAGGACCAGAAAGCCTTGCTCCATTTACAGTTACAGTCTGTTTGGCTTCCAGAAATGGAATTTAGCAGGACTCTGTAAGACTTTCTGAATCTTAAAGCAGCCTACAATACATATTTGCATGACAATCCCTTTTTTGAAACTATTGCAGACAATTTAATCAATTTAATTCAAACATTCCAAGATTAAGTGCAACCTAACAGACTCAAGCAAAGCAGCCTACAGTCCCATCAGGTGGTCAAGAAGAAATTTACAGTGAAGTCAAAAAATTCTTACCATTCCCCCCCCCCACTTTTTTTTCAAGAGTAGGCAGGAAATTCTCCCCCTCCTTTTTTCTTCAATAAAGAAGTCAGACCTAAGCAAGGCAGCTACATCTGGGGCTCAAGGAGAAATTTCCCAGAGTCTGATTTTTTTTACACAATTTCTCAAATTTGACCAGTGTTTATCTAATGACAATCCCTTTTTGCAACTATCGTGGACAATTTAATCAATTTAATTGAAAAGTCCCAAGATTAACTGCAACCTAACAAGAGCATAGCAACAGCATCTTCCAGACCCTCTGCTGCCACCTTGTGAAGCAAGTGACAATAATAGGCATATTTCCGCGTTCAGCCCTCAAGTCTTCAGACTCCGCTACGCATATTTCTGTGTTCAGCCCTCTAGTCTTCAAACTTCGCGATGCAACCTTTAGTGCCCCCTTGTGTTGCAAGCTCACAACGCACCCTAGAAGCAGCCATACTGTGTGCTGTACTAGCATTGCCCAGACTCTGCAGTACCACCTAGGTGCTCAAGTATTAAATCCAGCAACAATTTTACTTCTGCTACCTGCTTGCAGTGCACCCTAGCACAAAAAAGGAATTGCACAGAAAACCACTAAATTTTTCCAAAGTCACTTTTTGCTAATTTGAAGCATGGCAACTTCCTCAGCCATGACAGATGTCTCTGATGTACCAGAAGACCCGAATCTTCCACCCATCCTTGTTGTAAACGTGGAGTCTGATTCCCGAAAACCAGTTTCAGATGTCCAAATCTCTACAGAAGCGGCAATACCCCCAAAAGCCTACGACCCCAGAAAGAGTAAGAAGCTTACCGAACCCATGGAAGAACACTTGAGGAATGATTGGGAGAAGCAATATCACCGCTACACAGACTCACGGGCAGAGCTTGAGAAGATCTGATGCCCAAAACATAAGCTGCCCCCCGAGAAACTCCGCACATTGCTAGATGATCTAGATGCTCTTTACGCACTGTGGAGATACAATGAAAACAACCTCAAGTCCATCCAGTCAAGACTGGGTGACCCCAAACTCCCAACACAGAGCCAATACTTCAAGGAGTTTCACAAGTAACGCGAAGACTGTGTCGAGGAAAGCAAGACAGCCCTCCAGACAGCGCTCCACAACACACATCGGCAGGGAGTAGCGTCAAGGAAGCAGGCCACATCTGACATGGCTCCTCGATCACGTGCGTCTTCTTCCCACCATTCTAAGAAACCCTCCTCCCTCCATCCCAAGCTGGCTAGATTGCAAGCAGATTCTAGTGTCTTGCACCAATTCTCTGCTGCTGGCTCTCACCATCCTTCTAGAACATCCTCCCATTGTAGCGGCACATCTCAGGCCTCCAAAGCAGCAAGTTACACTGAACGAGCTGTAGAAGCCCAAATTGAAGCTGCAGCAGCAGAGGCAGATTTACATATTACGACAGAGGTGATATGGCAGAAGACTGAACTGGCCAAACAAGAAGCAGAAATAGCCAATCAACAAGCAGAAATGGCCAAAACGCAGACCCAAGTGGAGTTACTTGAATTACTTGAATGACAAAGAGAGTCGACAGCGAAAACAGCACGGGCCGCAGCATGGCAGAAGGCAGCCAATGTTGCCTCCCTCAATTTCGACCTTAAAGACTTGGGAGAAGAGAGCCCAGATACACGGCTCAAGGCCTATGTGGATGAGCAGAACTCGCTTTGAAACGAACAGATGGAACTGCCTCAATTGCCTAGCAGTCTCCCACAACCAGGGAAGCACATGGATGAATCTCAACGACAGGCTCTACATGTCAGTTACGCAACCAACGTGGTAAGACCCAAAATATAAGATTCACTTCCCTCCAACAGCAAATCTTCCCCAAATGATGTTGTATGTACTAAGGTCCGAGATTCTCTTCCCAACTCTAGCATCCCTACTCCCACGTCTCATGGCCTGCCAGGTGAGCAAATTAGCCCACCAGTGCTCACAACAACTTCTTGACAAGTCTACAGGCCATCAACGACAAATGTCACACTCAATTTATTTATTTATTTATTATTAGGATTTCTATACCGCCCTTCTCCCTAGGGACTCAGGGCGGTGTACAGCCAAATCCAATCCCAAGAACAGTACAAAAATTAAAAAGACATTAAATAGTGGCTGATTATATTAATAGGACCCACCCCCAACTTTAAAACCCAATTAAAACCAAATTTAGGAGACAATTTAAAACTACCTCAGCCCAGGCCAGCCTGCTCAAAGAGCCAGGTCTTCAATGCGCGCCTGAAGGCCCTCAGGTCCGTGCTGGTGCGTAGTTCAGGTGGCAGAGTGTTCCAGAGGGGAGGGGCCCCCACAGAGAAGGCCCTACTCCTTGGGGCTGACAGACGACACATGGCGGCCGACGGCACCCGGAGAAGGCCCTCCCTGTGGGAACGCACCGGCCTGCTGGAGATCACCGGCAGAATGCGGTCCTGCAGATAACCTGGCCCAATGCCATGGATCGCCCTAAAAGTCAAAACTAGAACCTTAAAGCGAACCCGGAGAGCCACCGGCAGCCAATGCAGCTCGTGCAGGAGAGGCGTCACATGGGAGCTACGTGACGCCCCCATGATCACCCGCGCAGCCGCATTTTGCATCAGTTGGAGTCTCCGAGTGCTCCCCGCAGGGAGCCCCATGTAGAGAGCATTACAATAGTCCAGGCGAGAGGTGACAAGGGCCTGAGTGACCGTCCGCAGGGCGTCCCGATCCAGAAAGGGCCGCAACCGGTAGATCCGACGGATCTGGTAAAACGCCCCCCTGGAGACGGCTGCAATATGATGTTCAAGCGACAGCCGTACATCCAGGAGGACGCCCAGATTGCGAGCCCTCTCTGTGGGGGGCAAAATTTCCCCCCCGATAGCCAGCGAAGATGTCAGCTGGCTATATCGGGGCGCCGGGAACCACAGCCACTCAGACTTGGATGGGTTGAGCCGGAGCCTGTTCCCGCCCATCCAGTCCTGCACGGTCGCCAGGCACCGGGACATAGCCTCCACAGCATCATTGGGGTGGTCTGGGGTGGAGATGTACAGTTGGGTGTCATCTGCGTACGGATGACACCGCACCCCAAGACCACGGATGATCTCGCCCAGCGGCTTCACATAAATGTTGAACAAGAGAGGGGAGAGGACCGACCCCTGAGGCACCCACAAACCAGGGGCCTAGAGGTGGACCTCTCCCCTCCCGCCAACACAAATTGCGAAGGGTCGGAGAGGAAGGAGGAGAACCATCGAAGGACAGTTCCCCCAATCCCCAACCCCTCCAACCGTCGCAATAGGATACTATGGTCGATAGTATCAAAAGCCGCCGAGAGATCTAATAGGACCAGGACAGAGGAAAACCCTCTGTCACGGGCCCTCCAGAGATCATCAACCAACGCGACCAATGCTGTTTCGGTACTGTGCCCAGGCCTGAAACCCGATTGGAACGGATCGAGGTAAGTCGTTTCCTCCAGATACTGAGGGAGCTGACGTGCCACCACGCTCTCAACAACCTTCGCTATAAAGGGAAGGTTGGAGACTGGACGATAGTTGTTTAAAACAGCTGGGTCCAGGGAAGGCTTCTTGAGGAGGGGCCGCACCACCGCCATCTTCAAGGTGGTAGGAAGCGACCCCTCTCTCAAGGAAGTGTTGATAATCCCCTGGAGCCAGCCTCATGTCGTCTCCCTGGCGGCCGAAACCAGCCAGGAAGGGCACGGGTCCAATAAACAGGTGGTGGCATTCCCCCAGCAATCTGTCCACGCCCTCAGCGGTCACAGGGTCAAACTCCCCCCAGATAACGTTCACAAGACCTGCCCCGGACACCTCCCCCGGGACCATCCAATTGGAGTCGAGCAATTGTCGTGCAGAAATCGGGAAAACTCCTCTGCCCTGCCCTGCAAGAGGTCATCCCGTGCTCTCGGTTCAAGTAGAGAGCGGGTCACTCTAAACAGGGCGGCAGGCCGATCTTCTGCCGATGCAATAAGGGCAGAGAAATATGAAGATTTCGCCGCCCCTATAGCCACAAGGTAAGTCTTAATATGAGATCTCACCTGTGTTCGGTCAGACTCAGAATGGCTCGCCCTCCAAGTGCTCTCTAGACGTCTTTTCCGGCACTTCATCTCCCGTAGCTCCTCCGTATACCACGGAGCCAGGTGGGATCTGTGCCGGGTCAGAGGTCGCAGAGGCGCAACTCGATCTAGAGCCCATCCCAGGTGGCCACCAGGTCTCCAGGCGAGCTGTGAGCCAGAGACTCAGGAAATGGCCCAAGCTCCCTCTGGAACCGCTCCGGGTCCATCAGGCGCCCGGGGCGGAACAATCTATGTGGCTCCGCCTCCCTGCGGTGGGGGGTGGCGGAACAGAAGTCCAGTCTAAGAAGGGAATGATCTGTCCAGGACAAGGGTGTAATTACTAAATCTCCGAAATTACAGTCATTCAACCACTGCCCAGAGACAAAAATCAGGTCCAGCATGTGTCCTCCTATGTGAGTGGGAGCAGAAACTAATTGGGTTCCATGGCCGTCATGGAAGCCAAGAACTCCCGGACCAACCCCGAGGTTTCACCGAGCGATGGCAGGTTGAAATCCCCCATGACCAAAAGCCTAGGGGTCTCAACCGCCAGCCCGGCTATTACCTCAAGGAGTCTGGGCAGGGCCGATGAGACGTGGCAGGGAGCCAGGTACGCCATCAAAAGACCCATCTGAACCCCTTGTCCCCACTTCACAAAAAGAGATTCACAGCCAGCCATCTGAGGGACAGTGGCCTCCCTAGGGCAGAGGACCTCTTTAATAAGCACCGCCACCCCACCATCCCTTCCCTGAGACCTAGGCTGGTGAAATGCAAGGAAACCTGGTGGGCACATCTCAACCAGAGGGACACCACCCTCTGGGCCCAACCAGGTTTCGGTGACACCTACCAGGTCCACGGCCTCTTCCTGAACCAGATCATAAATCAGGGGAGCCTTATTAACCACGGACCTGGCATTGCATAGCAACAGCCGGGTATTCAGGGCCTGAGGCTCCGGACAGCCAGGACTGCAGGATGGGTGAGGAGGGTCGGAGCGCGCTACCGCTTGCAAATATCGGGAGCGCGATCCCCTAACCAGATACGGCCCTCTACCCCCAGCATATCTACCTCTCCCAGTCACCATGCTAATAAAATTGGCCCCCGGCATCCCACCCCCCATCTGCCACCCCAACACAGAAACCCCCGAGGCCCCCCAGGCGCGCGGGCTGGCCCGGCTGCCCCCAAATCCATGTGGGCTGTCTCCCACACCTGCCCTGGATACATCTAACCCCTTAAAAAACCCCATTAAAAAATTAACAACCCCGGGTTTCCCGTGCTTTGTCCGGTTCCTTTGGCCCCACCATCTCTCAGGATCCCAGGATCCTTCATCAAGGAAAGTTCTGGAGAGCTTTGAAGGCCACTTAGGGACATCCCTCAGGGCCCAAAGCTCTTCCCTTGAATATCTCAGTGGCTCCGGCCACCCCGCCACGGCGGTCCAGCAACCTTCTCCATAATTCTTGCCGTCCCGCGGCCACGAGTGATACAATCCAGTCAGACTGGGGTACACAACCCTTCCCCCCCAGTCCTTCCACCTCTGCCACCGGTGGAACCCCCAGGGGGAGAAGAGTCACGGGCAGAGTTAATCCCCCCCCCCGGGCCCACCACCTCTGCCACCGGAGGGGGCCCCAGGGAAGAGAGGGAAACAGCCACAGCTCCGCCGGTTGTCCGGGAGTGCCATCGGCCGGCGCCAGATCTCCTTAGCAGGCCTTCGAGGGCGTCGAAACTGCCACTCCTCATCCGAGCCACTCCATGGGCACCCCAGTCTCCGTGCCGTTTTCGGGGCCACCAGGGCTGCTCTGGGTCCGATCCAAGGCCACCATGGCCGCAACGAATCTGCTCCAGAGCCGCCCGGGCCCTTCCAAAACCGCCGTGGCCCGAGCAAGGCCGCCGAACCTCCCACACAGCCCTGCCTCACCGGGGGCATCGAGGCCTCTCCACAGCCCTCAGGGGCTCCGGGTCTGCCACGGCAGCTGTTCCGAGGCCTCTGCGGCCTTAACAGGGCCGCCGAGGCCAGTCCAGGGTTCTCCAAGCAGTTCCCCCGAGTCAGCGCCGCTCCCGGAAATCCGGGATTGCCACGCTCCCCAGGAGGCCGCTGGGGCCATGCCGCAACGATACCTCTGCCCCAGAGGCTGCCGGGACCATCGGCGCTGGAAGCGCCGCCGCAACAGCTCCGGGGGCCGCCAAAAACGCCACCACAGCAGCCGCGAGCGTCGTCGCACCAGCTCGAGTCCGTCGGCCGCCGAACGAGGCCTCCGAGGCCTCCGTGATCATTCCGAGGCTGCTGGGGCCGTCGCACCAGCGCCGTCCTCCTCGCTGGCCCTATGGCTCCGGCAGACCCCCGACCGGCTTCTGATGGCCCTAGCCGGTCTCCCCCCATCTTCCCCCGCCTCTTTCACCGGCGAGGGGACCCAGGGACAAGGGGGGCCGCAACTGAAGCCACCCAGGCCGGAGAGAGCTCCGGCGAAGACGCCCGTCCGCCATCTTGGAAACCCGGAAATATCCACAGGCAGCAGCCTTCCTGCCACAACCTCAGTACCAATCCAGCTCCCAGGCACCACAAGATAACCTCACTCAGCCTACACAGCAGCGTGACGCTTGACCATCCTCCCCAGTATGGGAGAATGACATCCTCCATAAGTACTGGGAGGAAGACTACAACCAGTTGTTGACTTACAACCTGAACCCACCCTATGAGAATCCAGGGGAAGAACCCTCTATGTCAATACCTCTCCCCAACTTAGCAAATGCTGAAGATTACTGGAGAAACTTGGCTGTACAGAGTGGAAAGCTAAATTTGCATGCCAACGGAGTTCGCAAATATCTAGTATGGAAGAAACTTTTCCTGTGCCCCATTCAGACAGCACGCCTGAACCCTGCTGAAACAATCGGACACTTGTTAGCATAGCTAGGGCTACAGTCTGTTGACATACCGAGGGCACTTTATGCATCCTCCTTAGGCGACCCGGCCGCTGCCCTATTGTTATCATGGAAACGGCTTGATGGACTGTATGGCGCTTCCGAGGATGTAGAAGCAACACTCTTGGATACCCTCAACAGATTTCCTAAAATTCCTGTCGACCAGCCTCACCAAATCATAGACCTCGCTAACATACTTGTCCAGCTGAGAACGGCACAATGGGATCAAAACAAAATTGTTCAAAAACTTCCGCAGGTGCTACTTGAAAAGTGGCTCCAGTTGACTGACACCTTCATGGCCAAGGGTCGCCACTGCTTTATACCCTTCACACTTCTTGAAGAATTCATGTCCCACCAGGCAACAGTGTGCAACACGCACTGGGCCCTGGAATCAGAGCTGTTAGTCCTCCTAATGACAGAAGATACAACAGCAACCATATATCGCCCTCAGGCCCTTTGCACACTACCAGGGAAAGACCTTTCATGGTTGTCTATAAAACCAAGATTGACTCCTCATTCACACACAGTTGGGGAGAGAACTCATCAGAAACAAGCCAATTTAGATCTCCAAAACACAAGGAGAATACAGTTTTGTCCTATGCACCACACTCATCACTCGCTGAACAGCTGCACTGGGTTTGCAGTGAAATCACTGACCCAACGGAAAGAGTTGGTGAGGGAGTACCAATACTGCTACAAGTGTTGTGAATCCAAACACCTGTCCAAGTACTGCACAGCCAAGGTGCAATGTGACTTATGCAATAGTGACCAGCACCCGACCGCACTGCATCCAGACTCCAAGCTGCCACTGCAGATACTTGTAACCCTCCTTCAGACAAGAAGCCTCAACCAAAACCGAAGATGAGTATCAACTGCACAGCACTGTGCGCCGACTCACCATGCCTTCGTTCATGTCTTCCCATCTACTTAGCCAAAGTGTACCCTGAAGGACGCCCCGAAGATGCTGTGAAAATATATCTGCGGATAGACACTCAAAGCACTTGCACCCTGGCCAAACTTGCATTCTTCAATCTCTTTGAGGTGCAACAGGATGAACTTCCCTTCACTGTATCAACGTGCCATGGACCAAGAAGCACGGTGGGGAGGAGAGCTACTGGACTTTGTGTAGAGTCATTAGATGGAAGTTCCCAGTTCCCACTACTGCCCATATTTGAATGTGATGGGATACCGAACAACCGCAGTCAGATTGCAACACCTGAGGTCATAAGTAGCATTTCTCACCAACAGCACCTGGCTCATCACTTTCCTGCTCTAGATCCAGAGGCTGATATCCTACTCTTGCTGGGAAATAATGCCCCTACATCTTTCTCTTCTCCGAGTCAATCTGTGGTCCTGTAGACGGCCCAGTGGCCATCAAATCTCCACTAGGATGGGGAATCGTAGGAATTGTCGGTGTCGATTGGATGCAGGCTCCAACCCAGGCAAATGCCTTAGCTCCATCCATTCCAACAGCCTTCTGATGCCCTTTAGCACCATCGAAAACAAGAACGCCATTCCAGACTAAAAGGCCACTCGTATCAGTACACTTTCACTAGGACATCCTAAACAGCCGCCAACAACCACCAGACGTCCACTAAGACACTCTACACAGGCATATGCCTCCGCAACATCCTTTCCAACTGCTTCCTGATGCCCTTTGACACCGTGGAAGCAAGAGTACTGTTCCAACCCTATAAGGCCACCAGAAGCAACTACCAGACTTTCACCTTTGCCACCAAGTGTACCTGTACACCCTAAAAGGCCGCCAGAGGTGACCAACAGAGGACCAGCACCAAGAACTTGAAGATTGAACCTCAAGCTTTGCATGCTTTGCTTTGTTTGATGCTTTATTAATGTTTACTGTTTTTTCTTAGTTATATAGCTAACTGTTTATCTTAGTTATATAGTTATCTGCTATTCATAGTATTACTGTCTACTGCTTATCTTTGTTTATAGTTATTTTTTTTCTCTTCTTTTAATAGTGGAATTTACAATTCCAGGCGGGGAGTGTGCTGTCCCAGTCAGTCTATGGGAATTGGATAGTTACTTAGGAATTATGAGCTGTCCCCTTAAAGGAATGCATCATGGTAAATGTAGTAAAGGTATCCTGGGAAATGTAGTTCATGTCACTAAATTGACCCTCGATGGGTTGGAGGAGTTTTTCCTCACTTTTGCCTAAACTCACGGACTCATGGTAGCTGCTTTCTATCACTATGAGATGAGTTAGGAGATAACCATCATTTACCTACAAGGTAGATATACAAAGGATTAGTCATTAAAGAAGAACTTCATCACAAATTTGAGTTATGAGGATACCTGATGAACTAATAAATGTACTTTGTTATGGACGTCTTGTTGAGTTTATCTATCTGTATCTGCACAGCTACAAATCCACTACTGTGCAGGATACAGAAAACATAACAACACAAGAGCAAACAACAGATACAAACTGAAGGTTAAAACTCTTGGCTATTGCTTCTTTCTTAGACCTAAGAGGCTTAACTCAGCTAGTTTGTGCTTAAGGTGGGACTAGAACTCACTATCTCAAAGATTCTAGTCTGAACTGACACTTTTAAACCAAGCATACGGTTGATTAATAAGCATGATAAAGTCCATTCACATCTTGCAGTTATTGTAGTGAGAAAGTAATATTTAAGGTGTCTTATTTAAAGAAGTCATTTTGAATATTTTTAAATTTAATAGCACCAGGTAATATTAATTTAGATATTTCTTATAGAATATTATTTTTATATAAGTGATATATTTTTATATATTATTGAGTGTAGTAAACCTCGAGAGTCCTCTTGACCTAAGGCCGTAAGAATGACCTTCTCAAGTTAGGAATTGCATGATAAACTCAGCTTGGCACGACACGTAGGCAAATAGTTACAGGAACTAGCTGACCACATATATCTTGTTAATAGATAATCACGCTATCTTAGCACACAACAGTGGTCGCATCCTGCCATGGCGCCATTAGAATTATACTTCCTTGCTCCTCTTCACATATGTCTCGCTCCCCCCGCCCTGATAAAACTGCAAAATAAAAGAGGGTGGTGCGTTGCAATTGGGGGACTCCTTCATCTACCCCGGGCACAACGTGCTCTCTCACCTTGAGAAACTATGGTGTCTGTGTCAATTATTGATTCTAGTACTTAAGTACTCACCCTCGCGAGGGTCCCTCTAAATTTCACCCCTGCGGGGGCTCTACAGGCTGATCAGAGAACCTAAGGACAACGAGCAAACCGCGACAACGCGACAACTGGGGGCTCGTCCGGGATCTCTCACTTCTTCAGCTCCACGGCGTGACTTCTGTCTAGAGGTGCGCTGCCTTCACTCCCATTGCTACGCACCTGGCAAAGGCTCTGTACAATCGTAAGTAATGGGCTCCTCACTCTCCAAAGTTTCGTCAGTTCATAGGGACAAACTTTACCAATTAGTGAAGAAGGCTAATTGTTTGCAGAAAATTAACGGCACCACTGTATATACCTTGTCTAGAAAATCTATCACCTCCTTCTTGCTTTATGTGGAGCAGCACTGTCCTGCTTATCCGGCTGAGGGCACGCTGCGTCGCACTTCGTGGGAACGCTTGGGAAAATATCTGTATGATGTCCCCAGAGCTCCACCGGACATTCTTATGTCCTGGCGTGCGATAATGGCGGCGCTCAATACTATTTACCCCTCCACCACTCTCCCCGAGTCTTTATCTCCTGCCTCTAAAACTGCTAAGCCTCCTGCTGTTCACTTTGATTCTTCTCCCCCACCTTACCAATCTGTCGCCTCTTCGGATAATATTCCTCAGCTTGCCTCTGCCCCTCCTTTTCACTCTGACACTCCGCACAATCGTCTGCAGCCCTCCTCTCCTTCTGTCTCTCCTATTCCTACTGATTCTCCGTCCCCACATCCCTCGGGGGGAAATATTACTGCTATCCTGGCTTCTCCTTCCTTCACCTTAGAATCTTGTGATATACCTTCTGCTTACCCTATGACTCTTGTTCCGGGAGCCCCTGGCGCTCACGTTCATGCCAACATAGAGTTAAGAGTGTTGAAAAATTTAAAAGAGGCTGTAAATATGTATGGACTGCAATCCACTTACACTCGTGGCATGCTTGATTCTCTCGTGTCTGCTAACACTGTAATGCTGTTATATGATTGGAAGATGTTGTTTTCTATGCTTATGACTCCTGCCCAGTATGTTGTTTGGCAGTCTGAATATGAAAAATTAGTAGATGCTGAAATAAGACGAGGCCTCCCTAATCTGGTCATTGCTGATCACTTAAAGGGAAGAGGATTATACTCCACCCTGATTCAGCAACAAACTTGCCCTCGCCGTGCCTTTGCAATCATTCATCTTTGTGCGATGAATGCCCTGAAACGTGTGGATGACTCAGACTCTAAATCCACACACACCTTTTTGAAGGTAGTGCAGGAGGTTGACGAGTCTTACTCTTCATTCATTAACCGTTTGCAAACCGCTCTGGAACGCCTCGTGGCCAGTCTCGGGGTACTGTACCCTATGCTGCCAAGCCAAAAACTGTTTGCCCTCGTTGCAGAAAAGGTTTTCATTGGGCTTCCCAATGTCGCTCTAACCCTCCTCCTGCTCAGCAATCGGAAAACTAGGCATGGGGTCTTCAGCTTACCCCGCTACAAAGGCTGAAACTTCTCTTTCCTCTTCTCTTTCCTTTTTACAACCTACTTCTTTCCCTGTACAGCTGACAGAGGACATCGTTTATGATGATCCTGGTTCGGTCTTCACTCTCCCTCTTTCTATCACTGTTCTGAAGCCACTTCCGCCTTCCTTGCCTGTTTTGCTCATACCTAACTCCTCCCTTACCATTGAAGGCGTAGTCGCTGCACCCTTTTTGTACGACTCCTCTTCTCTGAAAAATCTCTCTCTCGCTGCCATTGGCGACCGGTGCTTTTCCCTGAAAGCGGGAACGATTGTGGCTACTCTCATTCTTCTTCCCTCTCCTGAACCCCCTTCTTTGTTTGCTCTACAGCAATCTGTTCAAGCCTCCAAACCTATGTTAACCATATTGCTGAATGGCCAATCTTTTGCTGGCCTGATTGACACCGGAGCTGACGTCTCTGTCATTCGATCCTCTGAGTGGCCATCCACTTGGCCCCTTGCTGAAACAACTTCAGTACAAGGCGTCGGTGGAGCGCAGGCAGCAAAGGTTAGCTCACTTTGGCTTACTGCCTCTACGCCTCATTCCTCTGTGACTGCTTATCTTAAACCCTTTGTCCTTCCATTACATTGCAATTTGTGGGGCCGTGACCTGCTATCTCAACTCCACACTTCTCTCTACATACCTTGAATTATGGCTATTTCTCCTCTTTCTCTCACTCTTAAATCAAATATTCCTGTTTGGATTGATCAATGGCCTCTTACAAAAGAAAAATTAAACGCACTTCACACTCTCGTTCACCAGCAATTGGCAGAAGGTCATATTGAACCATCTACCAGCCCATATAATAACCAGTGTTTGTAATTAAAAAGAAAAGTGGCAAATGGCGCCTCCTACAGGATCTCCGTGTTCTGAACGCTATATTGCAACCTATGGGCCCATTGCAATGCGGCCTTCCTAATCCAAATTTAATTCCTGTAACATTTGATCTCATAATCATTGACCTCAAAGATTGTTTTTTCTCCATCCCGCTGATACCAGAGGACAGGATACTATTTGCCTTCACCATTCCTGAGTTTAATAATTCTAAACCTACAGCTAGATATCAATGGAAAGTTCTTCCCCAAGGAATGCTCAATTCTCCTACGATGTGTCAATATTTTGTAAATAAAGCTTTACAACCCTATCGGGACAAATTTCCTGAAATTTTAGTGTATCATTACATGGATGACATCCTGATTGCAGCTGATGGTCCTAAAGGTACAGTATGTAAAACTTTTCCATGTCTTCTCTCTCTCCTTGCTCTTGCAGGACTGCATGTAGCACCAGAAAAGATGCAGTCTCATTATCCGTTACAATATTTAGGATACAAGGTTTTAGCCTCCACAGCTTCACCTCACCTTCCTGTTCTCACCCTCCCTCAACCTGCAATCTTGGTTCAGTTACAGCAATGCCTGGGCACGCTCAATTGGGCACGCCCATATCTTTCCATTTCAACTCATACTCTCTCGCCATTATTTCAAGCATTGGTCGGCCTTAAGCATCCAGCAGATCTCATTTGGCTGAATGAGCAACAGCTTAATGCTCTTAAAGAAATCAACAGCGCCTTGTATACCCATTGGGTGGACCGCTCATTACACAATCATGCACTCTCATTGGCGCTTCTTCCCACACCCACACTCCTTACAGCAATCATCGTTCAAATCTCGACTTCAAAGAGACTACACATTTTAGAGTGGATTCACCTTCCTCATACCCCAAAAGCATCAATCACCACAAGAGCTGCACAAATGGCTCTTCTTATAGAACGGGGGAGGAAAAGAGCTAGAGCCTTGATGGGTGTGGACATCTGCACGCTTTACATTCCCTGCAGACTAACACAATGGGAACCACTCTTCCAAAATTCTGATGCGTTACAAGATGCATTGGAAGGGTGGCAAGGGAATGTCTCCTGCCATCTACCTCCTGCCATCGACCCACGCATACAAGTGCTGAAAACAATTCCGCTCACTCTAGAGACTCCTTTAGTACAACAACCAGTGAAAGATTGTCTTACTGTATTCACTGATGGTTCTAAAACCATCGGGGCTTGTGTGTGGCAAACTGACAATCAATGGCATAAAAAACTTACCACACCACAACCTTCTGCTCTACAGGCTGAACTGTCTGCCTTCAATATGGCACTCACACTTTTTCCCAACCAGCCAATTAATGTAATATCTGATAGTCTGTATGTGGCATAATTGGCCTTGAATATATTTGATGCCTACATTTCTCCTGCAACCCCTTCTCCTTTAATGACGCTTTTTTTACAGTTACAAGACCTATTGAAGGAAAGGAAAGAATCTCTGTTTGTGACCCACATCAGAAGCCATCAGCATCTGCCCGGATTTCTTTCAGAAGGCAATCACATGGCAGATGAGGCCTGCAAGTTGCATTTGTTACCAATCCTGCAGAATAACACCTTAACAGCAGGAGAAAGTCATGATTATTTTCATCAAAATAGAAAGGCTCTGGTGAGACAATTTGGAATTACTCATCAAGAAGCCGCGGCAATTGTTCAACAATGTCCTACATGTAGTCTGCAGGCACGAAGTGTCCCAGAAGGAGTAAATCCTAGAGGCACCGAGGCCTGTGACACATGGCAAATGGACGTTACTCAGTATCCATCCTTTGCGCCCTGGAAGTATATTCACGTGTCTGTAGACACTTACTCTGGGTTCATCATGGCCACACTGCAAAAGGGGGGAGACTACTAAAAACACTATCAATCATTGCATTCGGATCTTTGTAACACTGGGATGTCCAAAAATTTTAAAAACAGACAATGGTCCTGCATACACGAGCTCCTCCTTCTCGGAGTTCTGTCATCATTGGTCCATTGTACACAAATTTGGAATTCCATTCAATAGCCAAGGCCAAGTTATTGTGGAAAGAGCAAATTTAACACTCAAAACGGCCCTTGATCGATACATGGGGAAAAAAGGCGTACGCCCCCCGAACCTCCCAGCGTTACAGAATGTGTTAAATGTATGTTTATATACCTTGAACTTTCTGAATCTTACTGGCTCTCCTTCTACGGCTGCTTCTCGTCACTTTACCACACCTCCTGTCCCTCCCTCCAGACCTCTTGTTTATTTCAGGCAACTTCCAGATCCGAAGTGGAAGGGACCTGTGCAACTGATCACTTGGGGCAAAGGATATGCTGCTGTTCAACTTCCTGATCGTGTTCTTTGGGTGCCTGCGCGCTGTGTTCGACCTTATCATGGGGAGGCTAAGGACAAGTGTTCCTCTCCTAGCTCTTCTGATTCTGATATCTCCTGTCTTTTCTCAGTTTCGGGCTGATCCTGCTGTTATCTTCGCCCCTCCGTTCACACGCGTTACCTTTACCTTTGAAGACATCTCTCTTTCCGCCTGTAATTATGCCTTTCAACATCAAGGCCGTGCCTTGCGTCCCTCACCTCACGTCTCTCTTCTGTATGGCTACCAACCCTGTCGGGTCTACCTACATGTCTATGTCACCGCGGATACGGTGGGACCCTATTCCTGCTTAGGCTTTCTTGCTTCCCATCAATCCTTCAATCATACAGTTTATCTCTTTTCCATTTTCTCTGTAACTCGCCCCCCACTACCCTCTATGTTTCTTTCTTGGCTCCTTTTGTCTCAATCTTCTCCTCAATCTTTTTCCCATACCCTGGTGCGCCACTTCTCCTGCTGCCAACCTCCCTGTGATACCACCAGCTGCCTATGGGATGCACCTGGCTCCCATCTCCCTGACCGCTATCCTGGTTCCTGGTCACCGCTCCGCGGACAACGAATTCGTAGACAGCTTCTCGAGTCCTCTCCACATCCTAAATTCAACTCCTTGATTCACACGCACCGTTACAACAATGAGGGAGCACTGCATCTTCACTCTCAGGCCCTCTCCTGTTACCAGAGGTCTCCAATCAAGAAAAAGGGAATCATCCGGCGCTGGTTTTTCAACAATACCATATATCTACAAGACTCACCCAAATATACCATCAATTATCATTTTAGAGCAATTCATCTTTCAGTAACTGATCTGACCCTCTCAGACTTTGGTCTATACCATTGTGAAATTACAAAAATGGTACGAGGCTTTGCCACTTCTTCTCGGTTGACATTATCCCTACAACAAAAGTTTATCCCCCCCAACGGAGGACACGAAGTGCACTCACCTCCCAAGATGCCAAACATTGCACCCCCTGCTTGCAAAAAACTCAACAGGGGCTGACCATCAGAACTACATTAATATATCACACTCATTTTATTTGCACCAAACCATCCACGCACACCTGTGTGTGGAATAGCACGACGTATAGTATTTGTGAAGATAACAACAAACAAACCTGTTATGACCCCACAGGCCCCACTCATCGCTACAACATCCTCATCACTGTCGGAGCCGGCTCATCGAAAAAGACACTGGTCAATCATGACTTTTATAATCCGAAGGTATCCCAATCGGTCACTTTTGATGCCTGCGAAGCCATGGACTATGGCACAAACGAATGTGGCTCACTTGTCTGGCGACGGACATATTCCAGCAACGAAAAATACATCTGTGCCAGAACTTCAAATCAACACGACCCCTGTGGCAAAGGCACCTACTGCAATGAATGGAAATGTGTGGACTTTCAATCCAGAGGGTTCACAGTGCGACCCGACACCATACCCGAGAGGGATAACCTTAAAAAACTCTATATCACCCGTCTTAGAGTTCCCGATCCCAACTGTATGCAACATCAGTGCAATCCCATCAATCTCACGTTTCCAGTACCGGAAAATTGGCTTTCCTTCCAAACATGGAAAGGTACTGACAATGACTATGGCTTGGGTATTGATGGGACAGGAACTAACCCTTCAGTAGCCATCAAAATAATAGTAAGCAAAATTTCCATCGACTCAACCAGACACTCCTTATTTCATTCTGTTTATTCGGAATTGGCAAAATTGACTCACCTGACCGTACCACATGAGGTGCGCAACACCTTTGTACACCTTGCAGAGACTATTGCTAAATCATTGCAAGTTAAAAATTGCTATAGGATGTTTTCTGCTACCCTGTTTATTACCTATCTTTATTTCAATGATCAAACGTAGTTTAAATGCTATTGCCGAAGCTAAAGCTGCTGCGCAACTTAATCTCTTAATGCAAAATCATGTATATATGGCAATTCCAACTGAGGAGTGCAAGGCTCCGCTTTTGCACTTATGTTCCGATGACGACTCTGATAACCTGCCCTTGAACGAGGTTGTGCAATCGGATCGGGATGTCCCGGAGGGTATGTTCTTATCCAAACACTATGATACTCCAAAGGAGAAAGGCTTATATTTTGAATCGGATATCGCGGCACCTTAAAAACAAAGAAAAGAGGACTTGTAGTAAACCTCGAGAGTCCTCTTGACCTAAGGCCGTAAGAATGACTTTCTCAAGTTAGGAATTGCATGATAAACTCAGCTTGGCACGATACGTAGGCAAATAGTTACAGGAACTAGCTGACCACATATATCTTGTTAATAGATAATCACGCTATCTTAGCACACAACAGTGGTCGCATCCTGCCATGGCGCCATTAGAATTATACTTCCTTGCTCCTCTTCACATATGTCTCGCTCCCCCCGCCCTGATAAAACTGCAAAATAAAAGAGGGTGGTGCGTTGCAATCGGGGGACTTCTTCATCTACCCCGGGCACAACGTGCTCTCTCACCTTGAGAAACTATGGTGTCTGTGTCAATTATTGATTCTAGTACTTAAGTACTCACCCTCGCGAGAGTCCCTCTAAATTTCACCCCTGCGGGGGCTCTACGGGCTGATCAGAGAACCTAAGGACAACGAGCAAACCGCGACAACGCGACAATTGAGTCAATAAAAATAATTGCATTGTTACTTAAATGTTATTGTATTTTTTTCTACTACTTTTAAAAAGCAGCCTCTTTAATACTCTTTCTTAAAAGCAGCCTCTTTAATACTCTTTATTTATCCATAGTAATCCAGAAAATCATATCAAGATATAAGAGATGTTTTTTTGGAAATTAGAATACTATACAGATGTTTTCTTCTATGTGATGGATAGTATTCAGTTTTGTTCTTTATATACTATGCTCTGCACCATATAGAAAAATCAGGTCTCTGTGTTATGCTACTTGAAAGAATGGATTTGTATGTTTATTTCCACATGGGGTATGAATTATACTTACAGACTCTAGAGCAGTTTTCAACTTTCTCAGCCGCCTGAATATTGGCTGGGGAATTCTGGGAACTGAAGTCCACATATCTCAAAATTGCCAAGAATGAGAAACACTAATAAAATATTACCAACCATCTCTGACCACTACGTCTTATTGGATGTATTTTGTGTGGCAATGAAACCATGTTATTTTAAATAAAAAAGCAATTTCCCATTTGTATTTTAAATTTAGAGAACTATCTTATGTATTGTACTTTTTTGGGTACAAAGACCCTAGCATGTTGATTTAAATATACAGCTTATATACATTTAAATTTGTTGCCCAGTTTTAAAAATATAGATATTTCATCTTGCAGATAATATGAGTAGGTATATGTGCTTGCATGCATCAGACCTTGCAACTACTCAATAGTTGCATTTATGGGAAGAATGAAGCCAAGCAAAGATAGCTATAAACCATGTATAAGGATTTTGTAAAGTGCTATAGAAAAAGCACTGTAACATGGATTTTTGATGAGGGATCCAAGGGTAATGCTGCTTATGGACTGGTATTTGCTCCTTAAATGACTATTAACTACAAAAACCATGTTAAGAATATAAATTTGCATATCAATAGCCACAGAAATGTTATTTTAATATAAAGTGTCCATAGTTTAATAATACTTTTTATGTTAGAAGTTCCTAGTTTATTCTGTGACATCTATAATTAAAAGAATTGGGTAATAAGTAACGAGAAAATTTTAAATATTAGACCTTATAGGAAAACTTCTAATCTGAGAAGTTAATAATAAGTTAAATCAGAGGTGCAAAGTCAAAAGCTCTAGGATTTCATGTGACATATGAAGCCCTTCAGATAGTAGGTTTCACATTTAGAAAATTGTAATTTTAATGCAACAGGAAATAATTCCCACATAATGAAAATTAATTATATTACCTATGTCTTATTTTTATTTTGTTATAAATTTTAAATCACATTTCAATTTTGGCCTAGTACTGCTAGCAACCTTCTCAAAGACCAAGTGTGAATTTCAGCACAATTAATGTGGACTATATTGGCTGATATGAATTTATACCTTCATGTTCTGCTTTTGGTGTCCTGATAGGCATTTTGTAAATTGAAGAACAAGCTATGACTTTTCTAAGACCTACTCTAAATTGAAAATGAATAATATCTTTTGGAAACAGAAGTTAATATCTTTTGGAATGAGGAAACAATTAAATACTTGGAAACTTTTTAATTTTTAATTGTTTTTTAAGTTATATGCAATCTGTTTTGGTTTTTGTCCTGTCACCTGTCTTTGTTCATACAGCATATTCCCACAGCATATTCCTGACACCTGTCTTTGTTCATACAACATATTCCCACAATTTACAGTCAAAAGTCAAGCATAAAGGTTGATTTGAAATAGGTTTTGTCAGTGGTGGGATCCAATTAATTTAATAACCAGTTTGTCCTAAAAGCCAGGTGGACGTGGCTGGAGGGGGGTCATGTGACTGAGTAGGCATGGCCAACTCAATGTCACTTATGGCAAGGTGGGGCAGCACAGGTGGGTCGAAGCGGTGGTGGCCAGAGCCTTGGACTTACCTTTGTGCAGCAACAGCAATAGTGGTGCTCCAACGCCTCATCTGTTGCTGGATCTCATTGCCCAACAGTCAGGGTTTTAAAAAAGGCTTTTGTAGCAGGAAATGGTGGGCGACTACTTCTGGTCTTTGTTAGTGCAGCTGGGCACATGCCCCCATCCTGAGACACTGATCTGCAGCCACTGTCTTTTTTTCAGCATGAGAAGCCTGCAGCCGCCAGTCTTTTTCAGAGGGAGAAGCCTGCAGCCTCCAGTTTTTTTCAGCATGAGAAGCAGTGGTGAAATTCAATTTTTTTACTACCGGTTCTGTGGGCGTAGCCTATTTTGTGGGTATGGCCTCAGGGGTCATGTGACTGTGTGGGTGTGGCCTACTTGATGGGTGTGTTGGAAGTTAAAACCCACTCCTCTCCTAGGAAAATGAAATATTAGGATATATTAAAAAGGCAAAATATTTCCCCTAAAAAGAAAAGTAGAAACTCAAGAGAGGCAGAAACTCAGCCCCCGCCACCTTTGCTAATGGGTCATTACTCTGGCCTAGGCCAGTCTATTTTACATAACAAAGATCTACTCCAGGTAGAATTATAATAGGAATTTCCCAAAGCCCTTTCATTACATCATCATCCAGCAAGGCTCAACCATGTCTGGGACTCAGGACAGCCTACAGAGTTGCCCCTGCATGGCTCCATGGGAGTCTGACAGCCAATCAGAATACAAGCTCAAATTCAAATCCTGTTAGTGGTGTCATGGTTAAAACAATAATAAAGCAACATATGGATTTAAAACTAGAAATATTTTGTTGGGTATTCTATTTAATTTTATACATGTTAATTTGCTGCTAGCATTATGTTTGCACAACAATGGAAAAACAAAGATATGAAAATGAATAAAAAATATTAGAATGTGCAGAAATTTAAATTTAAAGAATTTACAATCAAGGAAAAGGCTTAGAATACTTTTTAACATGGGATTTCTTTTATCAATGGCTAGAAACAGAAGTTAGAAATGTAAAAGTATAAAAGAAAACACCAATTATATAAGGAAAGTTCAGTAAAAAGGATAAGCAAATATTATTAGTATTTTATCATTATTAATGTGTAGATAACTTTGAGAGCATACCTCCCAGCCCCCCCCCCCCAAATACTGCAGATAAAAACCAATTTTTTACTTAACCCCCAGACAAAGCCACTGCAATAAAACTCTGGATTGTTCCAAGGACCCAAAACCTCACAACAGAAATCTCAGCCCTTCTGCCTTTAAGAAACCCCCAAGCAAACAAGCCAGACAACAAAAAGCAACACTAAAGTACAGCCATTATTAAGGTAATTCACAAGGAGGTCCCCTTTTCCTGATTCCGGGCAGAATTAACCACCATGATAGGAAAGACAAAAGACCCAGGCAAGAACAAAAGCAGGGCAATCATGAACACTAAAACCCATCAATCAGGCTCAGTTAAAAAAACCAGCTTTAATAATGACAAAGTGTTATACATTTGGTTACTAATTTTCTCAGAACTGCACTTCACGTAAAATGTCCCCTGGCCTGCATGCTGCAAGCATCAACATCAAAAATGCTAGGACATGTTGTTATGTGCCTATAAATTAAAGCATATTTTTAGATTTTCCAACTGTTTCTGCTTTGTGAGTGTGTGTAACAGCAGACCCACAAAACTACCCAACACACTCCTTACAAACTGAAAACTACACACACACACTCACAAAACAGATACAGCTGGAAAAATCTAATTCTTAATTTATAAGCACATAACATTTCAAACAATTTAAAAGAACTTCCATACACACACAATGATAACCTCACAAAGCAGCTGATTTCTAAAAATAAAAAAGCAGTTAAAATTTCCCAAATTTTATATGACTATTTTTTTAGGAAAAAAATTAACACACTTTTTAAAATCAGGGGTCTTCAAACTTGACAGCTTTAAGACTTGTGGACTTCAATTCCCAGAATTCCTTCTCCTAGTTTGAAGACCCTTGTTTTACATAAGGGGATTTCAAACTTTGCAAGCTTAAGACGTGTGAACTTCAACTCCCAGAATTCCTCCTCCAGTCATGTTAGTAATTCTGGGGAGTTGAAGTCCACAAGTCTTAAACTTGCAAGTTTGAAGACCCCGGCCTGCCCTGATTGTAATAGTAAAAAAAAAACTACTTACCCGAATTCAAGAACGGCAGAAACAGTTGCTCACAGAGCAGGAGATTGCAGCAGCAATCAGGAATCGGGAGACCTCTGAAAGAGGTGGGTGCTGGCTGGAGGTGGGAGGGAAGTGGGTATTTTAAAAGGGTTTCTTTCTGTTTTCTTTTTAGAAGCCTCTGGGGGGGTAAGAGGAATGCGATGGCTAGGAAAGTTCGGAAGAGGGCAGGCGAGAAGCAGGATGGGCATCCAGGGGCCTTCAGCAAACGGCACAAGGCCATCCATGGTGCTTGTCTGGCTGCACTAGGCCCAAGGTGATTAGGTAGGCCTCCAGAGGTTCCTGAACTTTGGGAAGAGGGGATGGGACAGGTGGCAGCTAGAGCATACGGTCTTGTAAGAGGAGGAGTGGCAGGAAGGTCAGGGGGAAGAGCGTAGGAATCTATGAGACCAAATCACGTGATAGGGCCACGTGAGCGATAGGGTTTTAAAGGGTGGGCTTGGGACGGGGAGGGATGAAGCTTCGCCCCTGGGGGCGGGGCGGGGTGGAGCGATGGGAAGGTCGTGGCAGGGCCAAGTAGGAAGGGGAGAAGAGGTGGAGCAAGAAAGCAAGCGCGGGGAGCCAGGAACCGATTTAGGGGTGTGGCCAGCCAGAATCGCTTAACGGTTCTGCGAGCCTACGCTAAATTCCTGTAACGGTCTTGCCCTGAGAACGGCCGCGAACTGGACTGAATAAGCACCTCTGAGAGAAGGCAGCGGCGGAGTTCTCATGCCGA